>JARKHS020006772.1:0-95693 GCA_030143305.2 Amblyomma americanum
CGTAATTACGAGTGAATACCTCTGAGATGCTAGTTGCTTTTTTGCCTCTGTTGATGCAGCAGTTGTCGCACTATATAGATCGAGTACGCCTTCGACGTTTTCTGCTGACACGGCGTTCGGGTGTTTTCATTAGAGAGTTTTAGCATATCGCAATCTGTCTTCCGCTATACCGTGATCCGCATACTCGGGAACCCAGCTGCGCCTGCGTTTTGGCGCGTTCGCACCCGCAGCTGGTCCCTCAGGGCAGTCTACGCATGCGCAGTTGGCGCCTCACGTAAACTGAGCTCGGTTGCAGTCGCGGCATGAAAAACTCTCCAATGTCGGCGTAGTGCTCTCATCTCTCGCGCTATCTGACCAACTCGCTTCTTCTTTTTTTTTTGCCAGGAGCAGACAAGTAAGTATCAGCTGCTCATGCCTCGTGTGTGTCTCTGGGAAATAAGAGCGCGGTTGAGAAGCAAGCGGACTCAAGCAGTTTGAAACTCACTCGCTTTAACTCCTTACCAAAGCTTGAATTTATGGGGTTTAAGGTTCCGAAGCGACTCAGGCTGTGAGGGGCGCCGCAGTGGGGAGCTCCGGATAATTTCGACCACCTGGGGCTCTTTAACGTCCACTGACATCTATGACATCTAACCAGGAAGCGATTTTATCAAAATCAGTACTGATCTATGGCCATATGCCACAAAAGAGAATATCAAAGGGCTGAGGCTGACAAAACTTTATTGCGCATTAGCGTAGCGGATTAAGGAAAGTTAGCTAGCATGCCGCAGGCCGTGGAGGCCTTTGGCGACGCCGGCCCATTCGACGGCCTTGGACTGAATGTCGGGGTCATCGCTGGACCTTAGCTTATCCCATGCTTCTTTGGAGGGATCAGGCAAGAGTTCTGAGGGAGGCTTACAGCCTTAGGACGCCCAGATCATATGGTAGAAATTATTCTTTCTCACCACAAAAGCGGCAGGAGGAATTGTTTAAAAATTTAGATACGTAGTTATGGTTGGGGAGGGTCCCCGTCTTTAGTTGTCTCCATAAGACCTGTTGTTGTCTGGTTAGTGTTTTATGGGGTGGTGGGAGTGTTCTTCTAATAATGGTTTGTAACGTGCTGTGAGCTCGTGGTACGATACGAGTGGTGCACCGAAAGGTTCCGATTCCCGATTTTTGCGCAACCGCTCGGCCGGCTAATTCTCGAGCGTATTGGTGGGCAGCCTCATCTCCCGGATTGCCCGCGTGAGTTGGGGTCCATATAAGTTAAATATCTCTCAACAGACGAGAGTCTCTTACTTCATGTGAGTATTTGCGCGGCGGGACCAGAGACCAAGGATCTAGGGGAATGATGAAGCAGAGTACGCGTTAGCATCAGTGTTCGACCCGGACGGAGCAGCCACTGCCGGGTTCAGGCCAAGCGAGAGGGTGGTGTGACCCAGTCTGTCAATCACAGTGTGACACGCTGTACTCCTCTCCACTTCCCCAACTTTTACTCTCTCCCATCTCCCCTATCAGTGGAGGGGAGGACTTCCCTCTCTACTTTTCCACACGCCACCCATCGCTTGCCACGCACCCTTCGTCTTCTCTCTGACGTTTCGTTACCTTACGTCTCTTGGAGAAAGAGATGTCCTTCTATTCACTTTGCAACCTGCCAACGAAGCTTCGGACGGACGGACATATTCCTCCGATATGGGGGTTATAATGCTATCGCACTAAAAAAATCCTCCCACATATTCAAACATCACTCAATGCATTTGCTGATGAAACAATAGGCTGGGTTCCAATATCCACTTTAGCAAGAGCTTCTAAAAAATGAATAAAACTAAGACATAAATAGAAAGGGCAAGGAAGCATAGGACAAAAGCAGAATATGAGGATCAGATGACGGAACACAACTGTCGTGTTGTCTTGTCTTCTAGAGGGCAAAGGTAAGGAGCAACGGACAACGCATGGCAAAGACCAGAGCACCAGGACCATGATGAGAAGCTACATCTCTAGCGGCTTCTCGACCTATGGTCCCCGTCGCTGGTCGCTATTGGTGCACACGAGTGAATTTTCAACATAGTTACATTAAATACCTATGGCCTCGGCCGCCGAGGCAAGCGTTTGCGTTGCACGGAGGGCTGATGCCTTGAGAGTCTTCTTATGTTTCCATGCGCAGAGGGGGCGCCTCATCGTCCAGGAAGATCACCATCGGCGCGATCATTGTGCTGCTGCTCCTGGTGCTCGTCTACCTCCTGGTCACCGACCCAGGTGCGTCGTTTGCCCTCGGTGCACCCTGCACCACCACCACGTGTCCCTGCTGCAAAGGATTCATATGGGGTGCCCTCCTGAGTCCCGGCAGTGGAAAGTTTGAGTATATAAGGGGACAGCGGAGTAGCGCGGCAGCTATGGAAGGAGGTTTTGGGTTGGAAAGATCTTTAACTAAGCTGCTTTCATCACTTGTGCTGTGATGTTGTGAATATGGTCAAAGTCGGCTACTCTTCAGGAGCTGTCAAAAAGGTGGCAGTCGGTGCAAGCCCATTTTACTGGAATGGGCGAAAAAAGCAACAGCAATCACACGCATTTCTACAGGCGGTAAATAAATAAATAAATAAATAAATAAATAATAAATAAATAAATAAATCGGACGGTTGGTCACATTTTACCTACAGTGTCTATGAACGCGGAGGGGGCCTTTGTGCTGGAGCACTTTGGAAGGCCTTTCTCCTCGGGCCTTCTTCCTCAGAGTTAAAACAATTTAAAGCTCGCAATGATGAACGCTTCGTTGATACGAAGACAAGTCCTTTTATCGAAACGTTGGCAAGCATCATAAGGAAGTTCTCTTCCCTTGTTTACTTTGTGAGTGTCAAGAAACCATCTGCCTGCCCTCCCTCTACCATCCACACCCTAAAATCAGTTTTGGGGTTCTCTTTTGAGCGTTATGACTGGAAGCTGCAGGGTGCCTTCGTGAACTGGTCTTCTCTGTCCCAAACATGCAGGAAGTGACGCCCAAAGCGGCGACGCCGACGACAGCGGCTCTGGAGGCGGAGGCGGCGGTGGCGGCGGTGGAGGTGGAGGTGGAGGAGGCTCCAGAAGTAAGCACTCCGAAGCTTTTAAGAATTTCCTCCTTGATATACTGGTGTATTTACGCGTATATAATGCGCACCTTTTTCGTGTATAATCTTCATCACTCCGAAAATTGCTCGCAGATTTTCGGAGGTTCCAATTCACATTCACACAGGGTTCATTTCTATGGACTACAAGAAAACCAGAAGCGGACCGCAAAAAAAAAAAGCTAGAATAGTGCCAGCAAGTTCATACTTCACCTTGCCATCTGGTCACAACGTCTCCATCTGACGATTCCCACAATTGCGTGCATTTTCCGCGCGGGTCATACGGAGATCATATGGGCAATACGCAGAGTGTATATAGCATATGCGGACAAGGCATCCTTAGATGTCGAAATACCTACGGACTCCTTGTGACGTCGTGCTTCATACGAAAATTATAGGGAAGACACATTGAAAGTATACGGATTCGCGTGTTTCTTACATCATGCGGGCTCCTTATTCCTGTTATTAGACACCCTCGGTCGTTACTGAAAGTTTGTTACGAATGCCCGGCATATCACGCGCCGCCCGGATGGTGCAAATGTCAGTAGATTTAATGCGATAGCATTAGAGCTGTAGTCGCAATGAAACTGTGCCGGTATCCGGTGTCACGGCATTCGCTGATTGGCCGATAGAGGTCACGTAATCTCTTGACGTCATCATAAACTGCCCGCCTGGTTGTGAGCCACTGTAGTTTCTAAAAAGCAGCCTAGATAGAAAATCTGGAAGAAATGTGATTTACGCAAATGTCGGCACTGTGACAGCATAGTGGATACCTGCTACAGCAGCTGTAGCACTCCGAACATGGCGGTTGATGGACCTAGAGTAGTAAAGAAACTGACGCAATCACACATACAGAGATTGCAGCAGAAGACGCGACAAATGTGAAATCTAATGCTATCGCAGTCCACTCATAAGGTGATCTAAGCGCCCCCCTCTTCCCCCTCTTTGGATATTTTTGTGCTCGCCAAAGAATATGGCATCCTCACAGCATTGCACAACTTGCATTTCACCATGTGTTTTTCAGTGCAAAGTAAAAGTGTCACCCGCCAAAGTAACCTTCTGTGAGAAAAATCCTCTACAAAGCATAGCCTTCCATACAAAACAGCCTGAACTTTCGAAGGGCATGCTTGATTATGTCACATCAGCAAGTGATGGGAAGGTTTTGAGTTTTGCGACCTGTTTATTACATGTACCCGCGAAGCAATTCACAGTAGCTATGGCGCGCCGGAAGTTAGAACTTTATAAGAGTGTTAATAACAGTAAAGGTCACATAGGGAGACGAGCATAGAAGCAGCGATAACACTGGGACTAAAGAAACCCAGGATTCAGACTTCGCAAAAAACGAAGCTCGCTAGTGTGGGCACAAAAAAAAAATGCCCACCAGGAAACCATACGCACTTAGACAATAAGGGGAAGTTAATCAAAAACCGATTAACATTATTAATTAACAAGGCTAACATTGTACAAATGTGAGCAACCTAATTTGCACTCATACGCTTCGCGTCATTTGCTTGCATTTGCCTTCAATCGACCCCGCACTGAAATGCACGTATGGTACTAAGGATACAACGAACAAACAAACGAAAACTAAACAAAGCGAAACAAACAAAGGAAACAAGCAAGCCAACAAGCAAGCAAGCAAACAAACAAACAGACAAATGGAAACTAAGCTAAACAAAGCGAAACAAACCAAGCTAACCAACAGAAGAAACAAGCAAAGCAAAAACAAGCAAAACAAACGGACGAGCGAACGAGCAACGGATTATGAAGCTGCGTCCGCTATTTTAGGTACAGGAGAATATTGTACGAGCGTGCATGATGCGGTCGAACCACGTTTGAAGTTCGCATTCATAATCGCACGCGTTGTCCGAGTTGCAGCAAATAACCGTTTCTAACTCGATAGCGTTAAGGGTCCCCTTCAGCGGGGAAACCGGCGTTGTTGGCGTGTACAGGAAATGGGGATTGGTTGAGAGGGTGATGACATCGCAACCACGTGACCTCGCGTGGGTAATTAAAACTCCCTACTCCTCGCACCGTACAACAGTCATGGCGTCACTACACAGTTCGTCATTGGTCTACAGGGTCGCGACGTCATTTTGCCACTATTACGTAGTGCATCTGAAGAAAGAAAAGCAGTTGGGCTGAAAAGTAGAAATGTTCGAGCACTAAAGAAAACGAAACAAACAAAGCAAACAGGCAAACAAGCCAACAAACAAGCAAGCAAACAAACAAGCAAAAAACGAACCGCTGCCCCTTGGTTCGTGAGCCGGGCGCGCTGACCCTCGACCAATGAAGAAGGTTCGTTGGACTTGGTTAAAGGGAGGACTTTTGTGTCTTGTGGTAAAATAAAATAAAATAAAGAACTGTGCAAAGTAAATAACAGCGAAGTGACATGCAAAGAGAAACCCAGGTCGCTGAAGGTACCCACTAACGCTACCGCGTCCTACCCTTATAACGAAGCTTATTTGCCCTCTGAATTTTGTTATTTTTTTTTGTTTTTGCAGAAAAAAAGAAGACGACCACGGAAGGTAAGGTCGGAGATATTTAGTCATAACCAGTCGCCGAACTAAGCAGTTCGAAATCAATTTTGTCCCAACCAATTGTTTTGACTAATGGTTGATGTATCTGTAATTTCTCTTGCACAACAGCAGTTCAGGATACAATGCATTCGTTGAACCACTAATTTCACGACAAAACTAGCACTTGTTCGTGAAATTAACTGTGGTGAGTGTAATTCGATCTTGGGAAGGCCTAATGACCTAAACGTGCAGGCTCATTTGAGTGAAGGTCGAACGAGGGATGCGCAAACAACCAGGAGCAACCAGTGCACACATATTTATCTCTGTAGAGCTAACGACCTTGAGAGGGCACCCATGCTGGTCCAGTGTTTAGGGAAATCCCTCAGGGTGCAGTCGATTTGAAATTCAGTAATTACTCATTAGCATCCACCCCAGTGCAGCGCAGCCATCGTCATCATCAGCCTGACTGCGCGCACTGCAGGACAAACGCCTCTCCAGTACTTCTCCTTTTAAGCCCGTCGTGTACCAACTGTGGCCACCGTATCCCCGCAAACTTCCTAATCTAATCCGCCCACCTAATTACTTTCTGCCGCTCCCCCTTCGCGTTGCTCCGCAGCCGTTCGGTAAAAAATGAATGCTGTACGGACTCCATAGAAACTTTAAAAAAAATGCCCAAACTTGCAGGTTTTCCTCAATTACGAAGTTTCTGTAGAGGCTGTATAGCTTTCCTTTGTACCCGTATGGCTACGCTGGGAAGGATGCTAATGAGCAATTACTCCCTTATGACACCCATGGGGCCCCTATGCTCAGTGGGACACGAGGCAATCACGAAATCATCGAAATCACGCATCATCCGCCTTGTGTATAAGCTGTGCCCCTAATTTGGACCCTCGGGAATGGAATAAAAACGAATTCCCATTGTATTACCTGTGCAGTAGCCCGTTGAAAGCGTGATAGTGCTTTTTTAATTCGATATAGCATTACTGGCTGCTCTGAGCGATGATACGTTTCCAGTTCCCTGCATCGTCGCATAAACAGGAAAAAAAGTAAGAAAAACGTTCTACGGCTTGGTTTCCAACTCAGGAATATAACTTCGGAGGAGTGTACGGTACCTGATAGCCACGGCAAGTGCCGTGCTGCTTGATGGATAGAGGACATCTTAGGACACAGGGGTGTTTGCTAAAATGGTGCAAAATAGAAATGTTTGAATGCCACTGCCTCTAAGTTTTCAGTATAAACATGCACGCTGACTTCAGTGAATATGAAGGTAATTAATGATTTTTAGTTAGTTACTCTGGTTGCGATGACAATTTATCTCACTGTTTGTGTTCGCTTGGCCGCATCCCCAATTTACATTAATGAATTATGTGTACTGCTCTTGGTATTGTTTTTTTTTAATCCGTAAACCCCAAAGAGCCGACGACGACGACCACGAAGAAGCCCACGCCGGTCCCGATCAAGCGGCCGGAGACGTTCGTCTTCTGCACCGTGAGCGCCTTCACCGGGCCGACCGAGGACCTATCCTCGGTGCCCTGCGACTATCTGATCTACACGCACATTTTCCTATCCAGCGGCAAATTCTTCTCCAACGACGACCCCGGAAGCTGGGAGCGCTTCAAGAACGTGAGCACGCACGGAGTATACTTCCACGAAGGCCTTGAGGGAGATACACTGCGCAGATCAGGCCGCTAGAGTCATTGCGTTGTGTTGTAGTTTATTGACAGCCGTATAAGTTGTATGTCCCCTCAAAACCTGAGCAAGCTTTAGGTTTGTCAGTGTTAATCGGAATATACAACCTTTGTCCGTAAAGTTCCGAGACTGAGTCTATTAAAAAATGCGTTTAACATTGAAATCATTTGTGCAGCACCCCTTCGAAACAGTCTCCCTTGTAGTCTATACACAGCTTCCAACGCTGCTTGAGGTCTTGGAAACAGTTGGAAAACGCTTCTTTTGGCAGGGCTGTCAGGTCCTTTGTCCTGGCGTCTTGAATGGCCTCCACGCTCCCCATCCAGCGACATTTTAGGGTTCTCTTCACACGAGGAAACAGGAAAAAATCGCATGGCGAGAGGTCAGGCGAGTATGGAGGATGGGGAAGTACAGTAATGCTGTGCTTGGCGAGAAATTTTGTCACGCTGAGAGCAGTGTGCGGCCTTGCGTTATTGTGGAGAAGGCTCCATTGTCCAGATGCCCATAAGTCAGGGCGACGGCGTCGCAGTGCATCACGCATGTGTTGGAGCAAGCGGGTATAAAAGTCCCGATTCATCGTCTGCCCTTGTGGGACGCACTCGTGGTGTATGACACCTATGGCATCGAAAAAAAACTATCAGCATCGTCCTTGTTTTGGTCTTGTGTCGCCGCACCTTTCTCGACGCCGGAGAGCTCGTGAACCGCCATTCAGTGCTCTGCCTCTTTGAGGATGGTATTGAAAACACCATGTTTCGTCTTCAGCAATGATGCTGTCGACGAATGCAGCATGCCTCTCGGCCTCGGAGAGCAAATCAGCGCCCACTGATGCCCGGGTGTCCATACGGTCCTGTGTGAGGGAGTGCGGCACAAGTCTGGCATTCAGCTTTCGTTTCCTTAAGTTCTCACGCAAAATTTGGTGACATGTTGTCTTGCTAATGTCGGGAGCATCTGATAGCGTGCGCACTGTAATGGTGCGGTTTTGCTTTAAGATTCTCCTGATCCGAGCCACGTTGTTTTCAAGGGCGCCCCTACCTTGTGCCGTCTTCCAACGACGTTCTCCTCGAATCGAACCTCTTGTGCCACTCGAAAACTCATGCCCGTCATAATGTCTCGTTGCCGTAAGCGTCACGAAGGAGCTCATGCGTCTGTGTGGCTGTCTTGTCAAGCTTCACACAGAATTTTATGGTTACACGCTGTTCGAGGTGGACGTCCATCTCTCCACATTCACTCGCAGTAGAATGCGCAGACGACTAGTGACAACGTATTTTCCTACATGTAGTGCCATCTAGCGGCTGCCCCAGAAATTACCATAAATAACTCAGGTTAGCCCGAAAAGTTGGCGCTACACATACGCACCAACATTTGTTTTGGGGAATCATTTCTAGAGAAGAAAATAAATCAGTCTTGAAACTTTACGTACAAAAGTATTTCCCGCGAACATGCGCAAAAAATTGTGGTGGTAGGTTCTTCCTTTATGAAGGTTTTCTATGCTCTGTCTTGAACATTCCCCAACATCATATGGCGCATTAATTTACGTGAGCGGCAAAATACACAACTGAGGCATAATTGCAAATAAAAATGTATAGACGACCAATCCGATTGGTGCGGCAGAGGATGCATTAGCATTAGTGTCCTTCCTGGACGGCATCATAGTATGACACGCCGTACCCCCTCGCCGCATTCCCTCACCCGCCACCCGTCGCCTTCCACAGAGCGTCCATTGTCTTTTTCACACTTTTGCAACTTAGAGGCCGGTAACGAAGGGATTCTAGCTCTTCGGAACACTTAATGCGATAGAATGATAGGGTTAGAAGCCTCATCACTGAAAAATAGACCGCATGGTTAGTCATAAAATCAGCCGGTTCGTAGAGACAGGGATGACGTCACAGGGTCACGTGACATGGCCAAGCGCTGACTAGTTGATGGGGTGCGTGACATCATGAGACCATATGTGACGGTCGAGTTGGCGGGTGCGCTGGCCGCTGGCACGTGACATGGCCGAGCGTTGATTGGTCGCCGGGGTTGTGTGAAGTCATGAAACCACGTGACACGGCCCAGTTTGCAGGTGCGCTGGGCACGTGACATAGCCGAGCGCGGTGGCGGACTCGCCGGGAGTTGGCAGGTGCACTTGTGTGCAGACGCGTCTAAACAGCTTCGCGTATCAGGTTGGAATGGAGCTATAGAATCAACACAGTCTGCGTCTACCTTAGTGGAAAATCTCCGCAAGCGCAGAGGGCGAACACAGGAATTAGGTCGCTAAAGATGGAATATGGGCGGCTGCAAAGGCTGAGCGTATGTGGCGAGAAGCAATGATGGAGGCGAAGCAGGCCGAGCGGATTCCAGATTCTAATGCTATCGCATCCTCAACACCTAATCTAATCACGTGTCTGCCAAATATTTTTCCGATACTTATATTCCAGTGTAACGACAGGGAGTAGAGCGGAAAATATTATTCCAGATAGTACAGTGAACAATATACTCAAGACGATGCACCGGTTTTCTGGTGTTCGCCAACAGTGGTAATACTATGCTGAAAAAGCCATATTTTTGTCTCAAATAACTTATTTTCCATAATCACTTAGTATTCCCTGAAACACCTGGTATATGAATCTAGCTACTCATCTTTGGGTATTTTTAAATTTTTCTATGTTAATTACTCTGTGTGGGTTCCATATTGCCCTAGCGTATTCAAGAGTGGGTCGAGCAATGGATTTGTAAGCTTGAACCTTAAGTGAACTGGTTGAATTGTCTAGTTTGTGTTTAAAGAACGCTAGCTTTTTCCTCGCAGATGAGAAGATGTTGGAGCTGACCATTTAAGATCCGATGTTAAGGTCACTCCCACATATCCATATTCACCTACTTGACTAATTAAGTTGTCCCTAATACCGTCCGTAAAATTCATTTTGTTGATCTTGTTGGTAACACATAAATAAACGGCTTTTGTCGATTAAATGCCATGTCCCACTTGTTACACCAATCTGGTGGAAGCTGCAAGCTCGCGTTTAAGACAAGCTGATCGGATTCAGAATGAGTACTTTTCAGTCATCGGCGAATTCCGATGGTTCCGGGTCTGCCAGAATAGTAACATAGTCGCTGTTCTTCCATGTATGCCTCCCCTCCCGTTGTGCAGAAAGCCATGTCCTACCGCAAGAAGATCGACTACGAGGGCTACCCGGAGAAGCCGAACGCTACGGTCAAGCTGCAGCACTACGGGCTCAGTTTCGCCGCTGACCCGTACTACCTGGGCACTCTGGCCTCCGAGCTGGCCAAGGGGTCCACCACCTCTGAAATGAAGGCCCTCTTCATCACCAACGGAATGCTCACGGCCGGCCTGGCCACCTACGAACGCGCAGCCGTCTCGACGGACTCCAACATGGGCCAGATCAAGAACATCATGGCGGTGAGGATTTGAAGGCCATGTTCTGTTCCGCTCCGCGATGGTATACAGAATGTTTGAACATCGCAACGACTGAGCAGCGAGCTATGGACTGGAGGACGGTGGGGGTAGCTTTGAAAGGGATTAGGAGTGTGCAGTGCGTGTTATAGAGAACGAACACGAGCTAACGATCGAGAGATAGAAAGTGGAAGAACTAACCATGTAGCAGGGGCCTGCAGGGGCTGAGGTGGTCGGATGAGATAAAGAAGTGTACGGGGACAAGGTGTCCCCTGGTGCCGAAGAAAAGGTGCCTTCGTCCTGCAGCGGACATAGTTGGGCTGACGAAGGTGATGATGATGGATCTTCATCATCATCATCACCATCATCTCAGCAGAGGTGGCCTTTGCAATCGGACAATAGGGTGTGGCCTAGCTTTTTACGGCCATGGTCACTACTAAGGTGGTAGCCTCCTTTTCACCCGATGAAAAGCATTTAGGTTTTTCCATTATGATGGTCACTCAGTTCTCAATAAAAATGACGGTGCAAATTAGGGGGAGCCAAGCGGCTAGCTAACTGAGTTGATGCAGTTTAATCCGAATGGGCCAAGCCTGAAGCGATCAGGTGCCGAACGTGTCGAACGGGCAGAACATGTATGCAATGAACAGAACAGGATGTGCAGTATTCTGTCAGGGTGACGGAGGTGTGCCGACTGAGCGAAAACGCAGCTAGGGATCCCAGGTGGTCAGGTGGGGAGGTTATATTACGATAACTATCGGAATAGTGTAGCGTGGCCGCGGCTGGAACAGGACATGGCTAACTGGGGGCTAATGCAGATCCATGTGTTGCAATTTATGATTGTTTTGCTTATATACTCTATTTGAAAAGTTGTTCGCAGTGGAGTGCAAGCTAGGAGCCCGAGGTGATGGCTTCATGAAACAGAGCACGTGCGGAAGCCGTCGCCTCACGCTCCCAACAGCTTCTTCGCTGCGAACAAGTTGTGAGGTATGACATACTTGACAGAATAGTAACGTTAAGCGTGTCATAGAGTGGAAGTCGCTGGATCAGTTTCGGCCACTGGGACTTTTCTGTCCCGAAATATCAACCCAAAAGTTTTGTTGCATTTCGCCTTCATCATGAAGCGTCTGTCGCTTCCGGAATTGAACCCGCGACCTTGAGTGCCTAGTAGGAGAAGGTCGCAGCCGGTGGCCCACCGCTGCGAGTCGCTACATAGGGACCGCGTACTGAAGCTCGCCGGACATCCCGCATAGTACAGCTCTTAAATTTTTTAATATCGCGGGAACCTCAATGAGATGATCGTTAATTCAACGTTGCCAGCAGACACCAACGGGCTTCACACCAACGGGGTTGCTAGACCAGCGTCGAAACTATAGGCGCGTTTACAAGAATGCGACAGAAGTCGGCTCCAGTCCACTTTTTGAGGGAAAGAGCAGGTCTTGAGAAGGAAAAGGCGTGACTAGTCATGTGCTCTCTTCCTAGGCGTTTCAACACTTTCCCTTAATAGGTGGACTGGAGCCGACTTCTGTCGCATTCTTGTAAACGCGCCTATAATTTTGACGCTGGTCTAGCAACCCCGTTGGTGTGAAGCCCTTGTTATTCGGACGTCCATGGTAAAACCTGGTGGCTTGCACCTCTTGAACTGCTCGAAGTTCATGCAGTCCCGCATAAGGCTCAACCCTCTAGTCTCATCTGCAGCCTTCCTGTTGGCCCTATAGACCCCATAGCCTACATCTCTTTTAAGATGTAAACGGACTTTTTTTTTTCGAGACTCTCGTGTGGCCTGCGAGCGCGCCGTGACGCAGGGCCCTGGGCCTAGCTATTCCAGCCCGTCGTCACCAATTGGGTATACACATCGATCGCATGCTTCGAAAGCAGAACCGAATCCTTGTATAGGCGCAATCGTTGCGATTGGACATCATCCACCGAAAGCTAGGTCGTTCAGGTCAGATAGTGGCGTATGTTACCGCAGCAGTGCGAACCGTTGCGAGGATCAGCCGGTATTGCAAATTCCCTGTGCACTAGCATGACCAAGTCCTTTCTCCTTCGCAGCGCATCAACACCATGCTGGACAACGTGCAAGACAGCAACACGACCATCCTGAAGACCGTCTTCCTCGGTGTCAAGCTGCACGGTCTCAAGACGAGCACTCAATACGACGAGAAGGCCGTGGCGGAGTTCAAGACCCTCAGGTGAGCCCTTCGGCAGCAAGCAGTGTGGCAGGTAATTTACAAGGACGTCCTGGTAGATTAGGTTAGTGGGTCAAAATTCCAATTGACAAGTTATGAGTCATGTGACCTGTTGATGACGTATATGTCGCGTGACGTGTTACAGTGACTCGCATGGCTCATATATGTGACCCGTTAATTGTAGATGGGCCACGTAACATTGACCTAAGGGTGACCGATGTGTGGTGAGGGCGGCTCATAAGTTATGGTGCTCGGCTGACTCGAAATTAAGACGCGGGTTCGATCCCGGCCGCGGCGGTCGCATTTCGATGGAGGCGAAATGCTAGAGGCCCGAGTACCGTGCGATGTCAGTGCACGTTAAAGAACCGCAGGTGGTGAAAATTTCCGGAGTCCTCCACTACGGCGTGCCTCATAGCCTGAGTCGTTCTGGGACGTCAAACGCCATAAACCAAACCAAAGGAGCCAGCTGCCGCATTAATGAGCTAGCGTATATTAGACATTACTGGCAATTTGGAACAGCGCCCAGCCAGGGCAGCCAAGCCTAGCAACCTGTTAACGTTCTGCTCAGCAGCACTTCGGCGCTGTTTTGGAATGATCAAAGTTATGCGCCACTTGGCAGCAGCTAAGGGAACTATAGGAGTCCTTTTCCAAAGTTCCTTGTAGTGGGCATTTTTTGAAGCGTGGAGCGGTGTGTGGTACGGCCATTGTTGCCGCCTTCAATGTCCGCTTGATGGGTGAGAAGTGTGGTAGCTTTGTTTGACACCGGTCATGCCTTGTAGCAGGTCTTGTCGAGCAGGTGGTCGAACGAGTGGCGCCTTTTTCCTGTGCTGCAGCAACGTGAACCTGCTGATTCTCCTGACCCACCTGATCCAGGCCCCCGAACCCTCGCAGTGCAAAATCGTCCCTCTCAGCAGGTACTCGGGCGACGCCACTTACTCCTGGGAGCCCCCGAGCATGGTGAGAGAAGGCCACGAGCATGTCGGTGTACACAGTGCTCGGCCAGGTTTGCGAATGCACCGGTGTGCTACACAGACCGGGCTTGGTTATCGGAAGGAGAACGCGCAGTGGTGTGGGAGGTTGTCAAGGCTGACACGTAGATTTTCGAGAAGATGTGGACAGGCGTAGAGAGATTCGTTAGATGGACAGACAGATTCTACACGACTTGTCGCGTATGGTCGCAAATTTAAACTCCAGACATTCTCGGCACATTACAACCCAGCATTGAGCGAAACCTTATATTGGCCTGTGGTTCATGTGACAAAAGTGGGCGGGGAGGGAGATGTTGGTTATAAGTGCTGACGCTGTTAAAGCGTGTAGCACGAAATACCTATGTTTGCTGTAGTTACATACATAAATTCTAGCACAGTCATGACGCCTATCGTTCTTGAAGGTTCTGATATTCGTAGTGGCGCGTGGTCGTGTCGCTACCGCTAGTGGCGCTGCAGTCGCGCTCGTTGCTTTTCAAATACCTGTTTTCAGATACCTGTATATAAGGAATGTTGATACGAAATGGAGAAAGCGAACTAGAAAATTGACAAGCAAATATCTGGAGAGCAGTAGGGGGGCAAATCAGCAAGTATTGATTAAGAAAGAGGTTAAAGAAACAGAGAGAGCTCTGTGGAAAACAGGGATGCTGACGAAATCGGCACTGGGAACATACCGGACCTTTAAGCAGGAAATTGCCAAAGAAAATATCTATGATAATTGTAGGGGAAGCTCTTTGTCGTTTGAGGCCAGGACGGGAGTTTTCCGGACTAAGACGTATAGAGTCAGGTACCAGGAGATAGACACGTTGTGCGGAGCTTGTGGAGAGGAGGAGGAAACGGCTGAACACTTGATACTTTTCTGTAAAGGGCTCCACCCTGCAGTGGAAAGCAGCGGGGCTGATTTATCCAAGGCATTGGGGTTTAAGGACAGTGAGGGGAAAGTAGACTTTATGCGGGTAGAAATAACCAAGCGAAGGTTATCTGCTTGTTGGCTAAAATCAAGAGAAGAGTAAAATTTCATGTCATGGCTAGGCGGCTTGAGCCATACCCATCCATCAGCCGTACCCATCCATCCATCCATCCGTCCGTCCGTCCACCCACCCACCCATCCATCCATCCATCCATCCATCCATCCATCCATCCATCCATCCATCCATCCATCCATCCATCCATCCATCCGTCCGTCCGTCCGTCCGTCCGTCCGTCCATCGGTTCAACCACCCACCCACCCACTCACCCACCCACCCACTCACCCATCCATCCATCCATCCATCCATCCATCCATCCATCCATCCATCCATCCATCCATCCATCCATCCATCCATCCATCCATCCATCCATCCATCCATCCATCCATCCATCCATCCATCCATCCATCCATCCATCCATCCATCCATCCATCCATCCATCCATCCATCCATCCATCCATCCATGCTTTATAGGGTCTGCTGCAGATAGGCCTCCAGGACGGCGCCTGTTGTGCGAGACGTTTATAGCAGGAGTCGGCGCAATGCGTGGCTAATATCGGACTGCCCTGCATCCTGTCTGCAGGAACGGGCGCTGGCAGCTGCCGAGAAGCTCAAGGATGCGTCGTTCGGCATAGCCTTATCGGTGACCTTCACCGTCTTCTTGTACCTGCCCAAAGGAGGGCTCCAGGACTCGACGAAATACGGGGACGACTGCCAGCTCTCCTACTACGGTGAGTTCTCCATAGAGGGGCCGTTTCGCTTTCAGCGCAGCGGAAGCTCTCTATAGGCCCAATTTCAGCGTTAAAGTGACACACTGCTTTCTCCTACGATGCAGTATAATCCGCTAGGAAATAATGCCGTTATTCGTATATCAACACAAAATGCAAGGTCGTATATGAACACGAAATGCAAGGTCGTTCGATATAAAAGGGAACACAGGAGCGCGTGGCCACTCAGCCTCGCTATAGTGCCTAGAATATACTGGCTAGTGTGCTCAGCGCGAGCGGCGCGGTGGCACCAGAAGTGATGCCTGCCGGCGGCGCTGTGGTGCGGGAGGGTGTAAAGAAACAGAGAGAGCTCTGTGGAAAACAGGGATGCTGACGAAATCGGCACTGGGAACATACCCGACCTTTAAACAGGAAATTGCCAAAGAAAATATCTATGATAATTGTAGGGGAAGATCTTTGTTGTTTGAGGCCAGGACGGGAGTTTTGCGGACTAAGACATATAGAGTCACGTACCAGGAGATAGACACTTTGTGCATTGCGTGCGGAGAGGAGGATGAAACGGCTGAACACTTGATACTTTTCTGTAAAGGGCTTCACCCTACAGTGGAAGGCAGCGGGGCTGACTTACCCAAGGCATTGGGGTTTAGGGATAGTGAAGGGAAAGTGGATTTTAAGAGGTTAGAAGTAACCAAGCGAAGGTTATCTGATTGGTGGCTAAAAGCAAGACAGGAGTAAAATTTCACAAGATATGGCTAGGTGGCTTGAGCCACCGGCGCCGATGTAAAGGGTTCAGCCGTATCCATCCATCGTGTAGGGTGAGCGCGCGCAGCGGGGCGAGACGGTCTCGCGTCGCGCTGCTCAGAGTTGGAAAGGGTGCTGCGCGTTGCTTCGGCTCCCGTTTAATACTTTGTTTTACATCTATTTCAGGTGCTTAGGAATAATGTAACGTTTTATAGCCTGCTTCGTACAGATTTCCACAGCTTGAAAGCTCAGTACGGGAACCACACGCTGACCAAATAAACGCACATGCGAGCGCAAACGGTTGGTGGAATCCAAACTAAAAAAAACACAAGTTTAACAAAACACAGGTTTGGTTTAATGAAGCGAATACAGCATTCCTAATGAAAGGGGCCAGTGAGAGTGGAGGGTAATGCTTTATAGCGAACACAAGCTACGAAAAACGTGTATTCAATTGCAGTGGCGCAGCTTTAGAAGTTTAACTCGCTCCTTGTTAAGACCGTTGACAAAGAATCCAAATCTCAGTAGAACATAGAACTTTAGTACAGCTGCCAGTGTTCGCTTCTGATGCTCGGGGCAACCAAGAGTTGGAAACGTTAGGGAAGGTAAAAGGCTGGCAAGCTCAGGTAAGCTTTCCATGTGCAAATTGTTCTTGCTCAAAAATGATGTAAAGCTATCTTCCATGAGCTTTACAACACTCGATAAGGCTTGACTTAATCCAATTCAATTCATTTTCTATGTATACATGGTGAGGGTAGAGGGAAAAAAGCCAGAAATTGTACGTGGCTTGACATGCCCCTCGGCCCCTACTATGCAGGGCAGCAGGCAACATACATACACATAAATCATTAGAAAAGACAATGAGGAAATGAAGCGTACAGAAAAAATGGTAAAAAAAGCAACAGAAAAATATACTTCAGAGAAACATGTCATTGCTTATTCAAATCAGGTCAACACTTTATGGAACGAAAGAGATAAGGAAGTAGTGAAAGCATGGTGAAATCTAAAAAGTAACACATACATCCTGTATATTTTTTGCGGCATGCTCGTGGTACATCAACTTTTGCAGCATGAAACTTATTTAAAAGACAGGGCAGCGTATTTGCTAGGCTATATGTGTCATATATATTGTGCGGCATGTTGGAATATACCACAGTTCGATGTGTCTGCTAGGGTAAACTTGTACATTTAGCGAAAGGTGTGCCGTGTCACGCAAGTAATTCACCTTTTGTCTTAGATCCTTCTTATTTCTTTCAGCCAGCCTAACATTATACATTTCAGATACTTTTACGGCATTAAACTGGCGGAATAAGTCGCATGTCTTTATATCTGAACGACGTTGAGTATTGCACGTAGAGCCTTCTTCTGTAAATGAGCCCGCCTTTGTCAAAGTGGGTAGTGAAATATGCATCCGCATTTGCGCTTGCTTCAGCATTGCTTATGCAAAGGTGAGCAGCACACCTGGGGCAAGCTAGCTTGCCCCAGGTGTGCTGCTCACCTTTTTTTTTTTGCAATAATTGTTCTCGCCACCTAGCCCGCTACATAGTAAAGTAGAGCACTGTTGCTTTTCTTTGCTGTGTATCCTGTACGGTCACTTTCTGCAACCAGGGTGTCAATTACGTCCTCGGCCCCATCGACCCTTCCTCGGTCCATTAAGCTGTCCATAGAATCTAAAACATTCTTAACAGATGTCTATACTGGTGTCGCTTGGATTAAGCAGTGCTTGGACATCCTGGGAGCAGTTGCCTCCTCGTGGAGACTTGGAAAGGTTGTAAAATGCCATCAAATTGACAGTCACCAGGAAATGCGAGGCAGTTGGGTGATCGTTACATCCCGACGACTATGTAATGATCCCAAAGAGGTTTTGTGATTTGTCTTGGCTTAAACGGGATGTTAATATATACTTGAAACCCACATTGGTGCAAGCCTAGAGTGCTCGTTATTGTCACTCTTAACCCAGAAGCTGTACTTTCCGGTAGAAAACTACCTCCAGCTGGTTTAGCATGTTCTTCCCACTTGTCCCGATATCCTAAAAAGTCTTCCAAGAAACGCATCTACGGGCTGCCTAGCTTAAGTGCACGGTTGGTTACTGTGGAGGTCATTACTCGTATCAAACGATTGATTAGCTTGACAAAGTCTTCTGTTGGTTGCACCCGAGCGTATACAGTCTCCACATGCCGGCGGTGCAGGAAAAGCCCCTTAATTACCTCATCTCCAAAAAGTTGAAATGCGAGGTCAACCTTCATCTTTTCAAAATTATTTGGTCTTATGTGCGCATCTGTTATTTTCGGCATTGTAACCACTCCGACAAAGCGGCACGAAACTCGTCTTTTCCTTGCACTGCCGCTTTGCCTTCGACATCGTGCTGCGCCACTAGCATTTGTTTCGCGAACTTACGAAACTTCGCGCTTGTTGACAGAGCAGCCACAAGACATGCACAGAAGTAGGAGGGCCGCAAAACAACCACTCAAACACGTGGAAATCTCATACACGCGCCAAAACCGACGGCGACCAGTCAGCGCAGCGAGCGGAGCTGCGACTGTGGCACCCTCCCGACGAGCAGCGCCCTCTATTGACAGTAGCGGGCAGGCATCACGGAAGGAGCCACCCTCTCGCATAGTGCGGGGCACGCGCTGAGCACACTAGCCAGTATATTCTAGGCACTATAGCCTCGCGAAGCGTTGCCGTCGAGAGCGGGCGAAAATGGGCGGCAGCATATATACGCGGAAAAAGCAGCGCCTTTGCCGCCGATTCTCGCCACCTGTCGGCAGCAGTGCTTCGCGGATGGCGGCGGCCGCGCGCTCCTGCGTTTCCTTTCATATCGAGCGACCGTGTGCATGGAAATCCCATAAATGCAGCTTCTGTAAATGTTTAGTTGCCCCGCCGCGGTGGCTCAGTGGTTAAGGCGCTCGACTACTGATCCGGAGTTCCCGGGTTCGAAACCGACCGCGGCGGCTGCGTTTTTATGGAGGAAAAACGCTAAGGCGCCCGTGTGCTGTGCGATGTCAGTGCACGTTAAAGATCCCCAAGTGGTCGAAATTATTCCAAAGCCCTCCACTACGGCACCTCTTTCGTCCTTTCTTCTTTCACTCCCTCCTTTATACCTTCCCTTAGGGCGCGGTTCAGGTGTCCAACGATATATGAGACAGATACTGCGCCATTTCCTTTCCCCAAAAACTAATTATTATTATTATTATTATTATTATTATTATTATTATTATTATTATTCTCCCGTTTTTTTTCTTCTTCTACGACTAGTGCTATTAAGAAGTATATATGACCTTTCGATAGGTGCTTTCGAATTTTACATGTTTATATATCCCGCTTAGTTTCGGGTGTCCAGTTTGCGCGAATGACGTGCAGACTTTCCTGATTACAAGGGGAGATAAGCCTGAATTAAGTATTCTTTTCCTCTTCCTCTTTCTCAGTGCAGAGTAGCAGGCCAGGTATGCATCTTTCCGGCCAGCGTCTTTGCCGTGATTCTCATTAAACATATCGAACTACCTATGGGGTACACATGTTAGAAAATAGGCTTGCACGAATACTTAATGAACTTCATGAACAAATTAATGATTTGAATATATCTCGCACAAACGTTTAGCGGAATTGTTTCTCTCGCACATATGACGTTTCGTGCTCTCTTATCGCTCACTTCTTTTTTCTTAAACGCATGATTTGTGTAAGAGGGCTGTTGGTCTTAATAATTAATAATTGGTTTTTTGGGGAAAATAAATGGCGCAGTATCTGTCTCATATATCATTGGACACCTGAACCGCGCCATAAGGGAAGGGGAAAGGAGGGAGTGAAAAAAGAAAGGAAGAAAGGGGTGCCGTAGTGGAGGGCTCCGCGATAATTTCGACCACCTGGGGATCTTTAACGTGCACTGACATCGCACAGCACACGGGCGCCTTAGCGTTTTTCCTCCATAAAAACGCAGCCGCCGCGGTCGGGTTCGAACCCGGGAATATAATAATAATTGGTTTTGGGGGAAAGGAAATGGCGCAGTATCTCTCTCATATACCGTTGGACACCTGAACCGCGCCGAAAGGGAAGGGATAAAGGAGGGAGTGAAAGAAGAAAGGAAGAAGGAGGTGCCGTAGTGGAGGGCTCCGGAATAATTTCCACAACCTGGGGATCTTTAACGTGCACGGACATCGCACAGCACACGGGCGCCTTAGCGTTTTTCCTCGATAAAAACGCAGCCGCCGCGGTCAGGTTCGAGCCCGGGATCTCCGGATCAGTAGCCGAGCGCCCTAACCACTGAGCCACCGCGGCGGGTCCGGGAACTCCGGACGTTTTAATTTTTATCACCTGCTCTTTCATCAAAACGATGTTTATGACTGGCTGTAGCTTCTTGTGAGTGCGTAGTTTGCACCTTGAAGTGCTATTTTATTCCCATTTGTGTTGCCCTTTTCTCTTTCTTTATTGTAATGTAATGAACACTGTATATCTCGACCATCTGTGCTATAGCCTAATTTTAAGGTATACGAGGGAATTCTCGAGCTGTCAGTGGGCAGCTTTCACTCCAGGCCCCTGTTATCACGTACGGCATGATGGTCGTGCATGGTGACAGGGATAGCGATTATTATTATACAAAAACAAAGTTCCCAGCCCGCGGTTGACGGCGTGCCGGCTGCTCTTCCACGCTCTCTCCCCCTATACGCAGGCGAGTTCACGGACGTGTGCGACGCCAAGTACAGCGACATCGAGACGGGCGGCGACGATCGTCTCACGACCAGCGCCTTCTACCGGCAGAAGAACGGCGGCATCTTCCTCGCCTTCGAGACGAAGAACGTCACCGCCGAAAAGGTATACGGCCCACTTGTTATCCTGCAGGGGCAACGTCCTACAGGCAACCACGGGCGCCTGATATGGAAGCATACTCCTTCTCTGGCGATGAGGAAGCCTTGCGAGAGAGCCATACGAGCACTCATTTCATGTATGCCGCCCTCAACCCCACCGACATACAAACGTTGGAAGCAGTCTTGGCGAAGCATCGGAAGAAGGAACCATTACCTCCTATATTTCCATAACCGAATGCTGGACACACACGCAGGTGAGGAAGGCGAGCGAGGAGGCCCGTCGGAACAGGAAGGTGCCGCTGCTGTGGGCCGTGTACGACGTGCAGCGGGACGTGGCCGGCTGCAGCGACCGAGTGAAGAGGGAGTTCCCGGAGCACCAGTCCTTCCAGCGATTCGCGGGGCTCAACGAGGCGGTGGAGGAGAGCTACGCCACGCCCAAGCCACCGTCGGGGAGGAGACGATGACCACCCGCGGTCTCTCCTTGCTGGCTGTGCAGTGCAGCTCGTAAAGAAGCGCTCCCTGCTGTCGTCTCTGCGCCTCTCCTTGTTTTCGCATGAAGGAGTTCGAATCGTGCATTCTCTGATGCGTTCTGAATTTCCCGAAGCATCGGTGAATATCGGAGGACCCTGCCCTTACAAAAATGGTCTATAGATAGTCTATAGACTTCTTATCGACTCTATTGCCTTCCTATAGATATTCATTTTTGTGTAATTCATAGTCTACAGACTGTTTATAGACAAGTCTACTAAGACTGTATGGCCATAAATCTACAGATTATCTATAGACTGTCTATAGGATTTGTATTGCCTATAGACTGTTCTCTATAGGGTTTGACTACAAAGAGTCTATAGACTTCATAGACAGAAGTCTATAGACTAAATAAATTTTTGTAAGGGTTCATACCCAGAAATTCTGGACAAGGGCGTTTTCGCAACGGGAAGTTGTTTATCAACGCAGTTTTTTTTTCACATGCCGCCAGACTGCGCAGTAATGGTCAGTTTATCAGCACATACCTCCTCGGAGTGCTTGTAGTTTCCTGCCATTCCAAAAAAAGAAAACATCCCATTAGTTTTCAATGGCAGCCTTAAAGAACAGCGGCAACAAAGGAGAATGAAATCTAACGTCTGACGAAAACTCGTCTGCTCGGGTAGAAGATTCATGACTGAAGAAAAAGGAACGCCGACCAAAAGGTTGTTGTTTAAAACAAAGACGTTTCGGCTTCCATACGGAAGCCTTGATCACTTCCGTATGGAAGCCGGAACGTCTTTGTTTTAAACAACCTTTTGGTCGGCGTTCCTTTTTCTTCAGTCATCAACAAAGCAGAAATGCAACACCGATTGCAGGAAGCTGCAAGCACTGTAGAAGCGTATGTAGAATGTAACCTAGCATGCGTCCCGAGCAAACCAGAATCCTTTATTCAGGGAAGGGGAAGAGGGAAGCGGAAAGCCCATATAGGTGGAGCTTAAGAGAACCGCAACTCTGGAAGTTCCATGGGCGAAAATCCTCGAGCTGATTATCGCAAACAATAGTCTTCAAGAGGTAATAAGACGCCCGGCAGAGGCCACAGAACAAGTCGCAAGAATGAATGGCAGAGTCACAAACAAGAGAAGCGATTAGAGACACCTTGCAGCTAGTATAGGCTTACATAATCGCAATTCGACCGCCGCGCCGGGATCGAACCCGCGTGTTTCGATAGAGGCGAAATTCTAGAGGCCCGGGTGTTGTGCGATGTCAGTGCACGTTAAAGAACCCCAGGTGGTCGAAATTTCCGGAGCCCTTCACTACGGCGTCCCTCATAGCCTGAGTCGCTTTGGGACGTTAAACCCCCATAAACCATATACCAAACCCCCGTCGTCCATTCCTTTTCATGCTCCTGTTCTGCCCTGCTGGACAGAAAGGGTACTTTTACCTCGAACCAGGATCCCGCAGAGTTTTGTCCATGGAAAGACAATAATAGGTGTAAGTTGAGACAGGAAGAGGGTGGAATGGGTGAGGGAGCAAACGCGTGATAATGAAATTACAGTCGAAATCAAGAGGAAGAAATGGGCGTAGGCAGGTCATGTAATGGGAAGCTCCTCACCGATAATAAAGCTGGTTCGTTTGAAATGAAATTGGTTTGGGGGACAGGAAATGGCGCGGTACCTGTCGCACATATCGGCGGACACCTGAACCGCGCCGTAAATGAAGGGATAAAGGAGGGAGTGAGTAGTAGTAGTAAAGACTTTTATTCGACCATAATTTATAGGCCGAGCATGTCGACCGCCTGGGCGACCAGAAGCCGCTGTTCTTCTTCCCCTTCAGCGCCAAGCCAGTCGAGCCAGGTGGTGATGGATAGAAAGGGTGGGGGGAAGGAACCCGACTGCTGAGCAGCCGGGCAATAGAAGAGGCAATGGGCCAGGTCCGCATAGATGCAGGGGCAGTTGGGACAGGAAGGGTCCGATCGATAGCGATAGAGGAAGAGGCGGGACGGGGTGATAACTGCATTCATCTGAATGTGCCGAAGAAGGCGAGACTCCGGCACCGTGAGTGATGGATGAGGAGGAGGGTAAAGGCGTTTGTCGAGGCGGAGCTCAAGGTAGACCTCTTTTATGGTGCGGCGAAGGGTGAGCCTCCCACCGTTCTCCGAGGGCTTGGGCCAGGGGATCAACGGTGCCCGGAAAAGTGTGTCGCGGGCGAGCTGATGAGCCAGCTCATTGCCGTCAATCCCTGAATGCCCAGGGACCCAGCGGAGGAAAACGATGGAAGGCTGCAGTGCGGAGACCGCTCGTTCGACCTCCTGTTGGAGAGAAGGGGTCAGGGTGCGTTTCTGTATGTGGTGTATAGCGGCTTGTGAGTCTGAATAGACTGTGTACTCTTGGAGAGAGGGAAGGAGGGCAAATGACTGGAGGGCATGCGCAATGGCGAGGACCTCGAGGGACAATGCGTCTGGAGGGTGTAGATACGGCCCGCTGGTGTGGGTTTCAGGAGCAGGGAGGTGTGGATGGTACAGGGCGTAGCCGCAGGAACCTCGAGGAGCCACGAAGGAGGCATCCGTGTAAGCTACACCCTGGGTATCAAAGAGAGGAGAATGGTGCTGTGCGGCCGCATGACGACGTCCGGCGTGCAGGACGGGGGACATGTTGGTCGGGAGGGGAAGGATACGAAGATTGGGAGCGAGGGTGGGAATAGGAGAGGTAAACGGGGAGATTGGAATGGGCGAGATACCCGCTTGAGTCAATAACCACTGACCCTGACGGGTAAGGGAAAGCCGGGCAAGTTGCAAGTCACGATGGAGACTGAGAAGAGAACGAAGAGGATGGAAGAGGCCTGTGGCAAAGAGCTTAGTGGTAGAGGTAGTGATAGGGAGGTTGAGAGCTGCCTTGTAGAGGCCCACAAGGGCAGTCTCGAGAGTGTTAAGTTGAGTCTGATTGAAGGAAGCGTAGGGTGCAAAGTACAAGACTTTGTTGAGGGCCAGCGCGTGGGCAACGCGGCACGCGTGAGCCTCGTGGAGACCTGAGCGTCGAGTGACCACGCGCCGCAGGAGGTGAGTTACAGAGTGGCAGGTGGTGACAGCGCGGTGGAGGGCTTGCACATTCTTAGCCGCATGCAAAGGGAAGCCAAGAACTTTGCACTGTGTGACGACAGGAATGGGAGAGCCAGAAAGGTGGAGAGAGACGAAGTGGTTGTGTGAGCGCTGGTAGGAGGAATGGTTGAGAAGGAGAAGCTCGGATTTCTCAGGAGCAGGAGAGAGGCCAGCGGTGGTGAGAAAGGAGTCGATGAGATCTAGGCCACGTTGCAGGGTGTCCTGTACTTGACCGGGAGAGCCAGATGAACACCAGAGAGTGATGTCATCGGCGTAAAATATATGATGCAGGTCGGGAATTTCAGCTAGCTGGGAGGCGAGAGGGGCCATAGCGATATTGAAAAGGGTAGGAGAGAGAACAGCACCTTGAGGAGTGCCACGGGTGAGGTGGTGTGGGTTAGACAAGTGGGTATCTACACGAAAGCGAGCCACACGTTTAGAGAGGAATGAGCGGATATAGGAGTACATGCGGGAGCCACAATCCAAAGAGGCGAGTTGAGAAAGGATGTGATCGTGGCAAACACCGTCAAAGGCCTTGCGAACATCGACAGTCACAAGTGCGTAAATTTGTGTGGGTGTAGGGGACAGGAACGTTTGCTGGAGAATCAGAAACATGTCCTGTGCACAGACGCGGCGTCGGAAGCCAATGAGAGAATGGGGGAAAAATTCCCGTGCCTCAAGAAAATCAGAGAGGCGAGTCAGAGCCATTCGCTCAAGGGTCTTACCAACGCACGACGTCAGGGAGATTGGGCGGAGGTTAGAGAGAGAGGGAGGTTTGCCCGGCTTTGGAATCATAGAAATAAGGGAGGATGTCCAGGAGCTCGGCAAGCAGCCGCTCTCCCAGGCCTCATTGTAGATTTCAAGGAGGAATTCTTTGGCGCAGTCAGGAAGGTTACGAAGTGTGGTGTATGTAATGGCATCCTCACCGGGAGCCGAGCGCGTAGAATTAGCAGCCAGAGCAGATTCGAGCTCCCGGAGAGTGAAGCATTGGTCCAGATCGGGGTTAGGTCCACCTGAGTACACCGGGTAGGTGGGTGCCAGAGGGGGCGGGATGTAGAGAGAGGCGAGTTGATCAAAAACTTCGGAGGGAGTCCCCTGAGTGAGGGCTTTAGCTAGAGTGGGAGCAAGGGCAGGCTTATTGCCAAGGAGGGATTTAAAGAGAGACCATGCGGATCGCGAGTGCAATGCAGAATCAAGGCCATCACAAAGAGCACTCCAACGAGAGTGCTCGAGGGAGGCGCAGTGGGCGACGATCTCAGCCCGCAGAGCAGTGATCCGGGAGGAAAGTTGGGCATTGTGTGGTTGGGAGCGAAAGGAGCGTTGAAGACGTTTACGGCGACGCCATAAACGGATAAGGTATGGATCTGGGTCCTGGATTGGGTAACGAGAGCGAACGCGACGGCTACTGGACGTGAGCGCTGCAGAGATGCGCGACGTCCAGTCGTCGTAGGATTGAAAGGAGTCGGAGGCGAGATTAGTGCGAAAAGCATGCCAGTCAGTGTGAATAACCGGATGACAGCGAGGGATGTGGGAAAGAGAGGTGGTGATATGGATGAGAAAGTGGTCACTTAGAAGAGTTTCGGCTGTCACCTGCCAGTGAAAGGAAAGTGAACCCCGAGAGAAAGTGAGGTCGGGTGTCGTGGGGCGTTGTGAGGCAATGCCCGCTCGAGTAGGAGAGCCAGGAGTATTAAGAAGGGTGAGGTGGCGTTCCTGGGCCAGACAATGCAGGAGGCGGCCGGGTTTGAGGGTTTGTGGGTAGCCCCAGAGTGTGTGAGGGGCATTAAAGTCACCACCAAAGAGGAGATGGGAGGTAGAAGGAAGAGAGTGAAGGAATTTGCCCAGAGCAGAGAATAAAGAGGAAGTGACAGGGGGGTTGTAAAAAGACAAAAGGACGAGTGAGATGCGGGAAGAAGGGTGGTAATAAACCACACAAACTAAATATTTAAGGAGGGTGGAGGGGATGTCAATTTGCTCTACGAGCACGTCACTGCGTACATAAATAGACGCAAGTGGCGTGGCCGTAGTGGCATGGTAGGCGCGGTAGCCTGGGACATTGCGGGCCGTCCGGGTCTCCTGGAGAAGGAGAAAATGAGGCAGAGAGGGGCGGGTGAGTAGGTACTGGTGGAGGGGGGTCTTATTGTGGCAAAGATTTCGGCAGTTCCACTGCACAATTTCGAGGTCCTCGCCAAACGCCATTATGAGAGTGGAGAGGAACGCGATGGTACGCGTTCCTTCTTTTTTGCCGGGGGCAGTGACTCATGGACGGATTGGAGCATAGATGTGAAAGATTCCAATTGCTTTGATTGTGCTTGGAGGGTGGTAAGAATCTGGAGAACCGAAGTTTCCAGCTGAACCAAGCGAGTGTGATGTGCCTGTGTGGTGGTTTCGACAAGGTCAGCCAAAGGGGCGACCTGGGCGCTGGAGGAGGGAGTGGGGAACGTGGCAAGGTGCTCATTTAGCTTGTTAAGCTGGGAGGTAAGAGAGGAGGTGGTTGTCTGGAGGGTTTGAGTCAAGGCATGTATCTGCTGTTGTAGATCGTGGGAAATGCGCTGCTGCTCTCGCTGCTGGCGTTCCAGCATTGCGAGCCGGAGGTCGAAGGAGCGGCTCGCGTCAGTCAAGGATGGAGAGGGTGGTGTAGTGGAAGAGAGGGACGCTGGCACCGAGGATCCTTTAACTATGGCGGCAAAGGAGCCTGGTGGTGACGTGATCGGAGCTGATGGATATTCATGATTAGAGGAGGAGGAGGAGGAGGAGGAGGAGGAGGAGGAGGAGAGGAGGAGGAGGAGGAGGAGGGGGTGGTGGGTTGAGTGGCCCGGCGCAAAGCTAGGCGTCGGAGGTATGCAGCTTTAGCACACTCGCGTTGTTTAGCAAGGAGGAAGGGGCAAGTGGGGTCGAGGGAGGGGTGGGTGTTCACCTGGCAATGAACGCACCAGGGCTGGGCACACACATGAGCGGAAGGGTCAGCGGGTAGAGGAGCAGCACAGCGACGGCACTTTGCCGGAACGCTGTGCTGGGGGCATTGGTGGGCGCGGTGGCCTAGAGTGAGACAACGGGTGCAGGTGGGAGGCTTAGGTTTATGAGGACGGCACCGGAAGGCAACGCGTTTGAAATATACAAAGTGGGGGATGACGGTACCAGCGAACGTTATGAGCACTGATTGAGTGGATCCCATCATGCGAGCAGCGAGAATATCTGTATGAATGAATGAGGGAGTGAAAGAAGGGGTTCCGTAGTGGATGGCTCCGGAATAATTTCGACCACCCGGGGATCTTCAATGTGCACCGACACCACACAGCGCATGGGTGGCTGCGTTTCGATTATGCCGAAACGCACCTTTGCGTTTCGCCACCATCGAAACGCAGCCGCCGCGGTCGGGTTCGAACCCGGAACTCGGGATCACAGCACACGGACCAATTCCGTTTTTCGCCACCTGCCAGGTTGCAGGAGGACGGCATCTTTTATTGGTACCATCCAGTACTCTCTCTCTCTAACACGCACGCACGCACGCACACAGACACACACGCACACATATACAGAAACTCGCACGCACGCACGCGCAGACACACACGCTGCGACGTTTTGTAGTACCATTAGACGTTCTTAGCATACCGGAGGCGTACTACCGGAGACGTACACCGGTTTACCGGATCCCTCTTGCGCATGCGCAGTGGTATTGTTGGGGTGAGGGGGAGCCACTGCGCGTGCACAGCCGGCGTCCGGTGGTACGTCTCTCGTATGCTAAGAACGTCTATTCTCAGAAAGACTCTTCGAAACGCACCTCAGCACCGAGTGCCTTCGATCTTGTCCGTTTACCCGGCAGGAGCTGCTCGCTCCGGTTCCGGCTGGGGATACGGACAATAGTCGCGGGCTCGAGCCAAGGGGGACACCACCACTCCACGAGTGGAGGTAAAAGAATGCCACTGGCTCCTCCAATAGCGGTCGTACTCTTCCGGCGCAGGCTTGGTTGTTGTGTTTCGCCGTGATTCCTTGTCAACGAAGTGAACAGAGCACCCTTCAGTTCCCGTGAAGACCAGAAGCGGGTGGTGGTGGTGAAAATAATTTATTTAGCTACATATACAGAGAGGTGCTCGAAGAGAGGCCGCCGGTGGGTCTCGCCCCTTACAACACAAGGCGGAGTCCCTCATTCCGGGACCCCGTTGGCCCTGACCGCTGCGCAGGTCCGCCGAACCAGGGCCTGTTGGGCCGATAGTTCCTGGCAGCCCTGCAGAGCCGCCTCCTCGTCCTCTCGAGTAGAGGAAGGGGTGATGGGGGGGAGAGAAGTATTTTGCCTGCATGCCCAAACCATGTGAAAGGTGCCGGCCACCTCCCCACAGAATGAGCAGCGGCCGTCAAAAGAAGAATCAAAGTGCTTGAGAACCACCGGCCACAGTCGGGTGTCTGTAAAGAGCCTAAGGAGAGTTCGCTCGTCAGCTTTACCCAGTTCCTTCATAGGAACCGGGTAGCGCCGGTGTTCGGCACGATAGTGCTCAGTAATGTCTTTAAAAGAAAGAAGAGGGCTTTGGTCTGGGTTAAGGTCCTCCCAAGGAACGCCTGGTGCCCGGTAAGTGAGTGCGCGGGCTGCCTCATGGGCGACTTCGTTACCTGGCATGCCTTGGTGGCCGGGGCCCATATGATCGAACGATGAGTTGGATCGCAATCGAGAGTGCTGTGGCGAAGAATTTGGTGATCAAGTGGAGTGATCCAACCGAACTCAAAGTTGCGACAGGCTCCGCGAGAGTCTGTGAGGCAGAAGCAGTGACGTCGACACCACATCGGCATTCGCAGGAGGGTGCCTTGCTGTCGGGGCACGTGCATTCATGGCTTACGAGACCACGCCGGTCACTCCCCTTCGAGCGTTTCGTTCATTTCGTACACGTCGTGAGCTAATATTGGTTTTGGGGAAGGGGGGGGGGGGAAGGAAATGGCGCAGTATCTGTCTCATATATCGTTGGACACCTGAATCGCGCCGTAAGGGAATGGATAAAGGAGGGAGTGAAAGAAGAAATGAAGGTGAGAGGTGCCGTAGTGGAGGGCTCCGGGAATTTCGACCACCTGGGGATCTTTAACGTGCACTGACAAGCCCTCGTGAGCTTCGATCCCAGAATCGAGGGGAACCAAACCCGCGACCGAGTTAATCCGTCGCTGCTCCCGTTTTCTCGGCCAGCTGGAGCAGCGTTACCAAGCGCAACTGCACAATAGATATGGCGTTCGGTTGAGACGTTGTTTCCTGCGGGTATGGCGCCCGGCGGCTACCGGCCGAATCCCCGATGCACGCGGATTCCAAGTGTTCCAGGCGGCAGCACGGCATGCGAAGAAAAAATGCTTGCTCCCCGCGGCTGGGCGCAAGTGCATATATTGTGTGCATTTTCACTCAATTAAAAATTCACTTCTTAGTCAGTGGTTGGGTTACTCTGTCGCCAGCTGTCCGGAATTTGCGTTATTTTTTACGACTGTCCTTCTGACAAGCAGCTAACAACAGCGCTGCGCGCTACGCACCTGCATAGGGCCAGTGGTACCAGCTTCGACCAGCCGGCTTTCACATCTTGCACTACTGAGTCATCGCGGGGACAAAGGGGGTGGGGGAGAGAAAAGGAAAGGGTGACTCTGCCAACTGAAGGCATAAAGGAGCGAGACAAGCGACGGCCCCTGCTAGCCCACACGTCACGCCCTACTCACCGTCCGATAACATCCCTGCTGCAGATAACCCCAATCCGGACCGCTGCGCCTCACCGCGCATGCGTCGATGGTCCCGCTTTCCTCCTTTCTCTGTTTTCGTTTCTCTACATATTTCCGAGCTGGGAATAAAGCGTCGTCTTTTTGCTCTGCGAATCGGCCTGGTTTTCATCGCGTAACTGCCGGCCTTTGGCCGGTCGATCGTAACAGTGGCGACGAGGATTCTGCTGCAGCAAGGAAGCTAGCATATGTGCCCAAGCACGACAGCCAAGCAGAAGGAGCCGACCACCGGCCATGGCACACAGACTACCGGAATTTCAAGACGAAAAAGATAAGTGGCAGGCGTGCCTAGTCAAGGGTGAAGCCTATTTCGAAGCGAAGATCTGAATCTTAAGAAGCCGAGGCTCTTGCCCTTGCCGCAGAGAGCGCTGAACGCGATTCGCCAGGTTCTGTTACGGAGTAAGAACAAGCGAGATTGCTAAAGCTGTCTGGTCAATACTAGTCGCGCACGAAGTCGCAGGGCGTGCAACAATGCAAATGTTGCGGTAAGCATGGTGATAAGACCAAGGTTTGTAGACAAATCAAGCGCAAATATTACAAGTGTGCACGGCCAGGGCATTTAGCGAGAATGTTTGCGGCAAATGGAACAAGATGAATGCTAGCAGTAACGTCACAGACGACAGAAACCGAAGAAAGCGACAGCAGCGCGTCCCAGATCTGGCCCTTGACCACCACGCGCTCTCTCAAACCCCTCATCAGAAAATCGTTTGCCGGAAGTACAGCTTTCATGCTATCTTGGAAAGTTGCCGCTTCTCGGTAGACTGACAATGCCAGTTTCTTATGAAGATACAACAGTGCAGTGCAGTTCGACTGTTTTAGACTGCAAGGACCCCAGTCTGCGGTCGGGACCTGCTAAAAAATTACAGACGAACGCATTCAGGTGCTGAGCGTGTATTCGAAGGCTCCCGTGTCGAAACAAGCCTGTGAGGACGTACCGACGCTGCTCCAGCAACACTCCGATCTTTTTGCGGAGGGCGCTGGTCTCATGAAAGGCCCGCCAGCCCGACTGCACATCAAGGCCGGAGCAGACCCCAAGTTCTTCAAGGTAAGGAAAATTCCGTTTGCACTTCGTGACAAAGTGTCCAAGGAGCTTGACAGATTAGTCCCAGCTGGCATAACATCCTCAGTCCCTCATTCCGAATGGGCAACGCCCATCGTTCCATTTTTTAAGAAGGACGGAACAGTCCGCATTTGCGGGGACTTCAAAGTTACACTAAACCCTGTGCGATGTTGAGCAGTACCCCTTGCCTGTCATAGACGACATTTTTGCAAACGTATGTATATGTGGAGGAAAAAAATTCAGTATTTTGGAGCTTTGCGATGCTGACAATCAGGTCGAGCTAGATGAAGACTCGCGGAAATTAGCAGTGGTAAACACACAAAAGGGGCTCTTTCGCTACAACGGGTTACCGTTTGGCATCGCATCAGGCCCAGCGATGTTTCAACGGAAAATTGAATCGGTGCTGCATGGACTAAAAGGGACTCGGGCTTATCTATACGATGTCCCTAGCAAAGAGCAGCGATGCTGAAAACGTAAACCTGCAATCTGTGCTGCAGCGTTTCCGCGAGAACGGTATCAAACTTCGCTCCGACAAGTGGAAGTTTGGCGAACAATCAGTGACGTGTCTTGGCCACCTCATTGATGCTGATGGACTACACCCACTCGAGAGGCACTTGGATGCGATAAGGCTAACCCCTGTGCCACGAAATGTTGCCTAGTTGCGTTCCTTTCTGGGAATGCTTACATTTTACAATATGTTTTTGCCAGACCTTTCCACTTTACTTGCACCCTTGTACAACCTTCTTGAAAAAGGTGCGAAATGGGTTTGGCACGACAAAGAAGACGCGGCATTTCAGGAGGCCAAGGATGCTTTGTGTTCAGCCCCAGTGCTAACGTACTTTAATCCGCAGCGGGAGTTGATGTTAGAATGCGACGCTTTGCCTTACGGTGTCGGTGCTGCACTTTTCCACCGAATGAATGGAGAACCAACCACATGCTTCGCGGCTAACTTGTCGCCAGATGATTTCGCCAAAGAAGCAGCGCGAAAGTTTTTCCCAAAATACGATGCTGTGCCTTCTTCAGCCGCTAGTTTAAGTATGCCAGGCATCCCAGCGCATGCATGTCAAATACCGTCTGATGTCGACGCAGATGGAATTGCGTGTCCGTTCTCTCTGACTGAGTTGCTGGCTGCAATAGATGATGCGAAACTGAAAACAGCGCCCGGCCCGTACAATATTCAGTACGAGGTGTACAAGAACCTGAGTAGTGCTACACTCCCTCAGCTACTAGACACCGTAAACAAAGTATAGCTGGATGGCGTCATGCCCGAGAGCTGGAAATCCGCTGTCGTGATTCCTATCCCGAAACCAGGAAAGCCTCCGACGGACATTGCAAACTTGCGACCTAACTCCTTAACTCCTACGCTGTGCAAGCTGGCGAAGAAAATGCTAGCCACACGATTGTCATGGTGGCTAGAGCAGCACGGTTTTTATCACCCCGCACAAATCGGCTTTCGTCCATATTTTGGTGCAGAGGACGGTTTGGCTGTCCTGGCATCTGCAGTTTTGTCATCTACCCGCAGCCGCAATGTGCGTACCGTTTTAGCAATCGACGTTGAAAAGGCATATGATAACATCAGTCATGCAGCCATTCAGAACTCCATTGACATGCTTCATCTCCCTCTGAGAGTGCGTAGTTTTATGGAATCATTTTTGGAAGGAAGAAAATTTGCAATACGCCTCAGCGGCGAAGCGGTCGGATCATTTGTTCCTCTGTGCGGCGTGCCCCGGGGATCAGTATTGTCGCCGACGTTATTTAATATTGCTTTCATCCTGCTGGCTTGGCGCGTACATGACATCCGTGACATAAAATTTCTTCAGTACGCTGACGACATCACGGTGTGGAGTACTCACCAAGATCTGCGTACTCAGGAGGCTGCCCTTCAATCTCCTTTGGATGCTACCTCTAATTACGCATCATCCATCGGACTTCAGCTATCCGTGCAGAAAACAACATACACATCAGTTGCCAACCGCTGGGGACGCCGTAAACTTGCTGCAAGTCCAATCCGTCTTTGTCTATCAGGCACCCCACTACAGGAAAGTCCGAGTGTAAAAATCCTTGGCTTAATGATTCACCAATCAGGATCAGCGACTGCATGGCTTTCTCAGGCAAAAAGGCAAGCTATTCAGACTTTGAGTTTGATTAGAAGAATTGCTCCTAAAACTGGTGGCGCAGGCTCGTTCGTTGCACGGCAATTGGTGAGGGCAGTTCTGCAGCCACGCATTATCAAGCTCAGTTTCAACATCTTACAAGAGCCCAATGGGATCGCCTTGAAGACGTGAACCGAGAAGCTATGAGGATCATTACGCGCCTTCCACGCATCACACCGGTCATAGCTTTACAAGAGAATCCGTAGCTTAATACCATTGATGAGCTGGTGCAGCAGCGCCGTAATGCGCGCAGCCTTAAGGCCAGTCTATCGCACTCCACGCATGCACTGAGGACTTATGCAACGTCACACTCCATTCTTCAGCCGCCAACGCCAGCTCTTCCCCCATGGAAGTTTGTACAGCTCAGCGACAAGAAGCCAACAGATAATCGCCGTCCAACATCTGCTCATTCGGCATCGTTGCTTCACCAGAAATTTTATGAACAAGATGCTTGCCTGCCTGAAGGATCCATTGTTGTCTACGTAGACGCAAGCATACAAGCCTGCGAAGCAACAACGGCAATTTACTGCCTGCGCAGACCTTCCCTGAATCAAACCTCTAGGTTTCAGCTTACGGAACCCCCTTCGTCCTTTTGTGCTGAGCTCGTTGCAGTTCAAGAAGCACTATGCTCCGTGACCGGAATGACTATGCCCCTGCGGCCCGCGTTGTCTTCCGCACTGACGCCCTTCAAGTTATCCGGTTGCTACGAAGTGTTAGCCGCTGTCCAACGATATGTCAGGACATCCACCGGCTCGCGGCACGCTGCCAGTACGCATTGACTGGGTCCCGCGGGATCTGCTGACTTCTCAAAGCCAGGCACATTCAGCAACCCGCCTTGGGAATCCAGACTCTTCACTGCCTCAGCTCCTTCATTTGGACAACTTTACCCTCCTTTCATCAAGAAAGGAACTCCTCCGGCGCCGCACACCTGCTCTCATCCCTCCGTGTGCGGTAACCCTCCGCCGCGGTCTTACCCGTGCAGAGGAGGTTGCGCTTAAGGAGGATCCGGTCGGGGTTGCCCTCACACCTGCCATCACTCGGAAGTGGCCTCAGTACCGAGATTTGTTTCCTCGGATAAGGTGTCCGAAATGTAAACACGAGGACATTGAAGGTGACATTCATCACTTACTGTGGGACTGCCCAGCTCTCAAGCCTACAAGTATCCGGCACCTGACGGTATCGGGTATTTCACCAAGCGACCTTGCTTCATACATTGCTTGGACGCAGAAACCGTACCATCGTTTTCTACTGGACTTCATCAAATCAGCTAGCCTTTTTGCCGTTCATTTATTCACTGCTACAGTATTTCATCAAACCTTCACTCATTTTTAGTGTTCTGCGGCAATATCGCTTAAAAATGGAGAAGACAGGCCAATTGGGTTCCGATCACGGACGCTGACCGCACCTGAGAGAAAATACTCCCAGATTGAGTGAGAGGCTTTAGCCCTGGTATTTGGCGTGACATTGTTCCGCGATTACCTGTCTGGACGGGAGTCCACGCTTGTTACGGACCCCCGCCCCTTGTTGGGTCTTCTCAGATAGGGTCGTCAAACTTCCGTCATGGCTGCCACCCGAATTCAGCGCTGGGCGCTTTTGCTCGGGGCATACAAGTACAAGATTATTTGTAAACCTGGCAAAAAGATGCTAAATTCTGACTCTATACGTCGCTTGCCTCAATCGCTGCAGGAGCCGCAAGTGGAAACTGATGATCTGTCGGAAATGGCGCTTATCATGGATGAATGGGACCAACCAGTGGTTTCCCACCACGAGATTCGAGCACCCGCAGCAGCTGACGGTTTTTCGCAAGCTGTATGCAGGTGCGTGACTGACGGATGGCCCTCCGCCGTAGAAGGTGACAGCAGGGAAACGGCGGAATTCCGGAAGAGGCGACGTGAGTTGTCTGTGGAGAAGAGGCTGTTGTACTGGGGCCATCGTGTGGTGATACCTAGTGCGGCGCGTGAGAAACTGTTGAAAATGCTACACGAGTCTCATCAGGGTGCGTCTATTATGAAGACAAGAGCGAGGGCTAATTTTTGGTGGCCCGGTCTGGATCAAGACTTTTGTAGGATGATCTCAGATTGTAGAAGCTGTGTGCAGGCCCTGCCCATGCCACCTGCAGAGAATCTCCGTCAGGTGGCCGATTTTTGCGAGAGGTGGTCACGGCTGCATGCAGGCTATGCAGGCCCTATTGCAAACAAGATGCTGTTGGTAATCGTCGATGCACACAGCAATTGGATAGAAGCCATTCCAGTTAATCTCGAGCAACCGCTAATGCCACTGCCGATTGCACGCGAACCTTGTTCAGCAGGTTTCGATTGATCCGCACCGTCCTTACGGATAACGCTACACCCTTTACTGGATCAGAGTTCGCTGTATTTTTGCAGAAAAATGGAATCGAGCATATTCGTACCCCGCCTTATCACCCTCAAAGCAATGGTCTCACAGAACGGGCCGTGAGGACTATCAAAGAGGGCTTGAAGAGAATGCCGGGTGTGGAGTTGGCAACAGTTCTAGCCTCAATTCTTTGTAACTGCAGAAATTCGCCACGAGCTTCACGGTTTTCACCGTCCGAACTTCTTCTTTGATGCCGGTTGCTTACGAAACTAGATATGTGTTTGCCTCCCAGGAGCCATAAAACGCCCAAGAATCCAGCGGCTGATTCCGCCAGTTGGTATAGTACTTCGCCCCGGGAGATGCTATGTGCGCAACTACGGCGCAGGAGAAAAGTGGACACCAGGCAAAGTGAAATCGACGAGTGCAGTACCCGTTTAGTCACTGTGGACGGACTCGCTCGACGCGATGTTGACCCAGGAGCCAGATTAGGCAACTGTCAATTAGGAAAATTGTCAAAAACTTGTCAATAAGCCTCGCTCCTATTGGTCGGTCGTGGCCGGAGGCCATTTTGCTTTTTTGCGTCATGTGTGGCTGCAGATTACGTCACGGATGTGGCAGAAGTGGTGACGTTGCACACCTAATTATGCAGGCGGAAATTGACACTTTTTGTGACAGTCTCAGACTCTCAAGGCGGTCACTTTGACCGTTGCGTTTTTGACAGAAAATGGTGGTGGTGTACAAGGCCATACGACGCGTACAGCGGGTGTTGGAGGCAACTTCTAAAGTTAGTGCGCAGAAGGGGTGGGTTCCGTCGTCACCTCTGTGACACACAACTACACATAAATAAGACACGCTTATGCTGACAAAGCACTGTATTTTTACCAGCAATTGGCACTTCGTGGTCGTCTTCTGTTTCCCAAGGGGAAAGAAACAAACAACCACTCGTCACATACTGCAACGCATCCCCGAAGTTCCCAAGATCAGAGTCCTGGGCCTGCTGCTAAACAAGAGCGGCCGCAACGACGAGACCATCAACAAACTTACCACCAAGGCAATGGACGCCATCCGGCTCATACACCGAGTCTCGACACGACGGGCGGGCATGCGTGAAGACAGTCTCGTGCGCCTCGTCCAGTCGTTCGTGATCAGTCACATCGCCTACGTTGCGGCCTACCTCAACTGGCAGGTCACTGACAGGAACAAGATCAACACGCTGATCAGACGGGCTTACAAGACGGCGCTGGGCTTAACGGAGACCACGAGTACGGCTCGGCTCCTGCAGCTCGGCGTCCATAACACCCTAGAAGAAATAGCCGAGGCGCAGCTCACCGCGCAAATGGAGCGCCTCTCTACCACCAAGACGGGGCGCAGTATACTGACATCCCTGGGTTACAACCCCCGAACCCCCAGCCGGCAACCATGCGAGATCAGCGAGGAGGCGCGGGCTCACATCCATGTGGACCCCATCCCGAAGAACGTGCACCCCGAATACAACCAAGAACGGCGGCAGGCACGGGCCCAGGCCCTCATCGAGAAACACGCCCAAGACCCGCACGCCCGGTACGTGGACGCAGCGGAATACAAACGAGAAGGCTTCGCGGCAGTGGTCGTTGCGGCGGCTACCGGCACCACGACAACGGCAGCGAGCGTGCGGTGCACGGACGCCACAGACGCCGAGGAGGTTGCCATCGCTCTGGCGATCTCCGAGGCCGAGTGTCACACCGTGCTCAGTGACTCGAGGAACGCCGTGCGCAACTTTGCCAAGGGACGAGTGAGCGCGCCGGCGGCCGCCATCATCGGCAAGCTCCAGCCCCAAGACCGCCGCAGCACCATCCGTATCAAGTGGTTCCCGGCGCACGCGGGCGAGTGTGCATCCTCGCCGAACCACAACGACACGGCCCATTCGGCGGCGCGAGCGCTTACCCTCCGCGCCCCCGAGAGTGACCGTTCCGTGTGGTGGTTCGAAACCAAGGACCGCGTAACCAGTTATGGCGAAGTTACCATGTGTTACCGCCTAGCTCGACGGACAATGCCGCCTCCCCACCCGGCACTCAGTCGGGAGGAGGCCGTCATCCTAAGACAGATACAGACCGGGTCACTCCTCGCCCCGGCAGTGCTACACGTACTTCACCCATAACTCTATCCGAGCGATGTGTGCAATGTTTGTGCAGCTGGTCCGGCGGACCAATGGCACTTCATGTGGGACTGTGCCAGGTTCCCGACCGAGGCTACCTCCAGGATATACCCGCCCGAACTTCAAAGTGCAGTGCAGTCTGCAGACAAGGACATTCAACTATGGGCCGTCCAGCAGGCCCGGGGTGCGCTCGAAAAGCACAAGCCTCACGACCCACCACAAACGGGCCGAACGGGGGTAGTGCAGAGGAGGGCATAACCCCGGGTCGACGCTTGGCCAACGTCACGACGCGTCAAACCGTCGGTTGCCGGCATTTTCAATAAAATTTTTCCTACCTACCACCTCACCTTTTGGCATTTTTGTCATCGATCGTAAGAGCCGAACAACACGGACATCAACAAGTTGTCTTCGTCGATTTCGGTCCGTGCGCTCCTTGCAAGTTCGCTCGGCAGGCACGTAACCTTCACTGCATTCGTTCGCATTTTTCTGCGCACTTGGGTCAACCACACAGTAACTTGATTTCTGGCGCCGCGGAAAGAAACAAGAACACGGCGTGGAATCGGCTGCTTTCGTGCAAAGCGGCTTGACGTTTTACCGCTGTCAGCGCTTCCCCGTGGCGGCAAAAGTTACCCGCCAGCAAACTTAATAGCACATTATCAAACACTTTTTGTTTTGCTTAAAATTTTCGAACTTTAAAGCAATTCTTTGGCAAACTAAAATGTGAATTTTTTTATCTTTGCGTATTTCTTAAGTCTTGTTACAAAAATTTAGCAAACGGCTCCTCGCCGTGCAAATAAATGCACTCAGGCGCCGCCCTGCTGTAATTGGCCGATTCCTCGTTGCGTCAGTCGGAGACGTTTCTTCGTTTCGTCATTTTGACGTCACTGTAACTTTCGACAGATTTTGTGCCAGTTGCGTAATCCGGCCCCAGATCCGAAAACGCTATTTCCTACTCTTTCCTTCTCTGTAAGTCTATCGCATCTCTTCAGATTTCTCCAGGCGCCCTGCCTCACCTTGGCCAATTTCCTCTAGGTGGCGCTGCTTGACCTCTCGGAGGCTCGTTTCCTGGAATTTCTCTCCACTTGCAGGCTACCGTCCCGGCAGCACCCGCGACTCTCGAGACAGTGAAGTGGTCAAGAAGAGCGGCGTGGTGGTCTTTCCCTGTGTCCTCTCGGCAGCTACGACGTGTGACAGCTCGCGAGTTCCATTCCGGTCAGAAGTTCGAGCCGCAAAATCTTCGCACCGTCCGCCCAGGTATGGAAGAGGATCGCGGCGCAAGCTTTCTCAAGCCCGTCAACGGCTGGAAGATGCGATCGAGGCTGCGCAGTCGTCTCAATGTCGCGCAAAACGCAGCGATACCGTACGACCGCGAGCAGTGGAAGGCCGCGAGGAGCTTGTCGCGGGTACGCGGTGATCGCTACGTGCTCAAAGATTTCGGCTTCTGCCTCGACCGCCGGCCGATCAGGTTCGTGCAGCCCGTGAAGGATCTGCTGTGGATGTGCTCGATGTGCGACGAGGTGCCGGCAAGTCCACAATTTCTCCGCTGCGGCCACGTCATGTGCATAGGCTGCCTGGCAAAGGTCGGGTCCTTTGGTTACGATGGAGTTTCTGGCGCTCTCTGCCCGAGGGACGGAATGCGTTTCAAGTTTGAAGAAGTCCGTTCTAAACAGATCTCCGCCGGGTTCGTGTTTGGCATGCTTGCGCACTGCTTCAACGTCGACTATGGCTGCCAGTTCCAGGCTACACTTCAGCACGTCGAGAAACACTATGTGTGCTGCCCATTCCGCCCTGACAGAATGCCTAGAGATGTCCCAGCCATGGACGTTGTGAGGGCTTCGAGCTCCGGAAGAAAATCTGACGGCACTGAGGACATTGTCAGGCAGCTCAGTGCGCTTAAAACTGATACCTCGGCGCACGATGAAGGTGGCAACCACCTGCTGGGTGCGGTTAAGCCTTCCGCTTCCACAGCGGCCCCCGCGGAGAATGCAGCTGGCGACGGCGCCTCCGCCTCGACGGACCCGAAGACCGAATGGATGGTTGACAGCGGACGCTGCCCGGAGTTCATGTTAATGAATGTGTCCAACTCATTTCTGCGTGAAGTCGACTGAACACTCGTTCTACTGTTGGTGAGAGGACAGGCCCCGGTGTCGTTCTGTTGCGTCTTTCAGATGCACGCATTGCTGCGCGCTGATCGTTATTTCTTGTCAGCTTGTTATTGTGCTCAATTCTTGTCATATATCGCATATCGAGTGAGTAAAAAAAAAACTACCAACCAACAAGATAAGTCTGGATGAGTTTTTTTTTTAGCGCGGCGTAACGTTTGCGGGTATCAACGCGATGCAAAAAATCAACAAACAATCGATCGCAACCATGCGTTGATTTGCAGCAGTGTAGTGAATCTTCACAATGCGGGTCACGAATTTTCGGTGCTTTGTCCGATTATGCACGTATCTGTGCTGACAGCTTGGCAAACGGTCACTGGCAGACTGCACTCAACTCGCGCAGCCAGTACTAACAGCAATCTATGGGCAACCTAAACCAGGTCTAGGTCCTTATCCTTTCTTGTTTTTTTAAGGGTCGCAAATTAGTTGACTGATAAAGATTCAGAGCGCTGTAGCCAGGTTTAAGTTGCTTGAATGGAATGATAGAGGGCGGTGTCAAAATCATGGCTAGGCGGCTCGAACCACTAAAGGGTTCAGCCTTATCCATCCATCCATGCTAGGGTGCCTGGCATGTCCACTCGCCTCGGCCATCGAGGTTCCCGCCTTGTCCTTTTCTCGTCTGCGGCCGCGGTAGCCATGACGCCTGCGTTCTTCGAGAGCCGCGCGTTGCGGACGCAACGTGGGACGCTACGTGCTGCGTAGAGAACATGGCGGCGCCCAGCTCGCCCGCTTCGGAATAAATGCATGTCGCCGTTGGATTGTCTTACGCAATAGCTCGCTCAAATGGTAGCCGTTCGCTTTTATTTCGCCTACTCTTGCCCACACGCAGCGGTATAAGCGATAACTATAGCCCCTGTTTTTCAGTTAATTTTCTAGCTTTTAGCCAGTGCTTATATTTTCTTCAGTTTGCATAGTTTTTCTTCTTGGAACAAAAGAAGGCTCGCAATGCACTCACCCTAGTTATCAGTAATCACGGATGAAAATTTCTTCAACCGAGCGCTGTCGTGCTTTGACGTCTTGGCACTAGATGGCGCTACTGTTTACTCTTGCTTTCAAGTTTATAGTAGGCTACAACTTAAAAAAAACAGCAGTTGTTAACACTGGGCCACGGCACGCGGCGTACTGTATTACTCCGCTAGCCAGTCACAAAAGCTAACGAAATCAACTTTTTAATATTTGACTTCATTAAACAAGCCAGGTATCAAAATTCTAGAGCTTATAACTTTTTTTCTCATGGTTAGCTTCTTGAATAAGTGACAAGAGAAGTTTTAACAACGGCCTACATTTTTGCCGTGGAGGAATTCTGTGCGCCGGTCCTGAATGTGGGCGGAGCTTCACTGCAGACTTAAGTTGTATCCGACTGTAGTAGTCTTGGTTTCAAATTTAGTAAGGAAAAATCTGCAGTCATGATATTTAATGATGACGTCGGCGAGCGTTGAACACAGGAGTTCACGCTAGAAGTAGTGAATGAGTACAAATATCTTGGGGTGTGGATAAATAACGGTGCTGAGTATCTGACAGAGCATGAAAAATATGTAATGAATAAAGCTAGTAGGAATGCAGCTGTCATGAAAAATAGGGCACAGTGGAATTACAATAGGTATGAGGTGGTAAGAGGGATCTGGAAAGGGGTGATGGTCCCTAGCCTGACCTTCGGGAATGCGGTCCTGTGTATGAGGCCAGATGTTCAAGCAAGGCTGGAAATTAGGCAACGGGGAGTGGGGAGGTTAGCTTTGGGAGCACATGGCAATACACCAAATCAGGGGGTACAGAGTGATATGGGATGGGCGTCGTTCGAGAGCAGAGAGGCTAGCAGTAAGATAGCCTTTGAGGAACGATGGAGAAAGATGGGGGAAAAGCTGTGGGCTAGGAAAGTTTTCAGATACCTGTATATAAGGAATCTTGATACGAAATGGAAAAAAGCGAACTAGAAAATTGACAAGCAAATATCTGGACAGCAGTAAGGGGGGGGGGGGGTAAATCAGCAATTATCGGTTAAGAAAAGGGTTAAAGAAAACAAAGAGCACTGTGGAAAACAGGGATGCTGACGAAATCAGCACTGGGAACATAGAGGTTTTTTAAGCAGGAAAGTGCCAAAGAAAATATCTATGATAATTGTAGGGGAAGCTCTTTGTTGTTTGAGGCCAGGACGGGAGTTTTGCGGACTAAGACATATAGACTCAGGTACCACGAGATAGACACGTTGTGTGTTGCGTGCGAAGACGAGGAGGAAACGACCGAACACTTGATACTTTTCTGTAAAGGGCTTCACCCTACAGTGGAAAGCAGCAGGGCTGATTTATCCAAGGCATTGGGGTTTAAGGACAGTGAAGGGAAAGTAGATTTTAAGCGTGTAGAAGTAACCAAGCGAAGGTTATCTGATTGGTGGCTAAAATCAAGAGAAGAGCAAATTTCATGACATGGCTAGGTGGCTTGAGCCACCGCCCGATTTAAAGGATTCAGCCGCATCCATCCATCCATCCAGCGCCTGAAGGACGCTACGGCACGGGCAACTAAAAGTGTCGTGTTTACACTATTCACAACGTGCGCAACGCAGTAAGAGATGCGTACGCAAGCTTACTGAGTGCGGCTAGAGTGTACTAGCATTCTAGCACACTCTAGTACGGCCCAACTAAAAACTGCGCCATTTTTGCTCCCAACTACAATACCGCAGTGAGCTCATTTTGTATGGGAACCTACAAGTGTTCCTACTTTTGTGTGCCTTGGGGATGAGGGGTGGAAGAAAGAGAGGCTGGTCGGCTGCTACCAGTTTTTGACATCACCTGGTGCTGTGCGGCTGTTAGAAAGGGAACGATGCCCCTTTTGCAAGCTCCCTTAGCTGCAGCAGCAGCAGCAGCAGCAGCCTTTTTTTCCAAATTCGGGCCCCTCTAACAAAAGCGCGTGGGGGACAGGAAGACGAGGGGGTTTAAGCGCACGTGGTGTCTTCTTCATCCCTTACAAAAATTTCTTTATACAGTCCATAGACTGTTCATTGACTTCTGTCTATAAAGTCTATAGGCTCTCTATAGACAAACCCTAGACAGGCAATGCAAATCCTATTGTCAGCTAATAGACAATCTATAAATTTATGGCCATACACTTTTAGTAGACTTTTGTCTATATACTGTCTATAGACTGAATAGACAAAATAAATATCTGTAGGAAGCCAATAGTCTATAATAAGTCTATAGACTGTCTATAGGTCATTTTTCTAAGGGATGTTCGTTCTCATTTGCAAGCGCTAAAAGTTTCATGACATATTAACTCGCTAGAAGAGCCACTCTGGGTGTTTAAAGGGGCCCCGAAACGCATTTTCAGCGCATTGTTTTGCCTGTTAGTTGCATAAAATGAGTTATAATGATGCTATTAGCATCGGTCGTACCACATATACAGCAGTTTTTAATATTTTAATTAGCTCGCAAAAACAAATTCGTGGCGCTGACGGTGCCACCATACAGTGGCGGTTTTTAGCAGCGGATATGACATCACTTAGTGGGAGCTTGTTTATTGGACAGAGTAAATATACTGCAAATTGTGTTAATAACTAGAGATACGTTTCGTCAAGTTTTTGTGTTTTATATTACATTAACAAAACCAACTTGTTTGCCCTAGATAAAAGCATTGTAAAGCAAGTAAAACAAAAATACACCACCAGAGGCTGTGGCTACTTTTCGCATCGAATGACTTTGCGCCTCTCTGTAAACATCCTACGACCTAGCACTAAACACTTATGGCTACTCTCTATGTATCTGAGAGTGGCTTTGCGGAATCGATCCGATCGAGACATTGCACTCTATAAGCGTTCGTTTTGGTCCCAAGGAAGGGTGCGCTCGTTTCATTTATCAGGCAGTGCGCATCGTCAGCTTGTGGAGCGTCACCGGGCGGCGGCGCCAGATGGCGCCACGTTCCCGTCATCAGCCCACGCTCCTTGCTCGCCGTGACCGACCACTAGCGCGTTAGAAGCGACGGGCTACAGATGGTTGTTGTAACCATGCAAACGGCGCTGCCAGCCTTGGCATGAACGAGTTAGAACAGGCAACAATGGAGTGCAAACTTCCGCCACGTGCTCAGATAGGCTGTTTTGATTGGTCACTCTAAGTGTCGTCATTGAGAGAGTGAAATGGGAATGGGAAGCTGCGCGAAAATCGAGTTGAGGGCAGCATTTTGTTTGCTTGCATTTTGAAATTTCTTCATTGAATAACTCCCATTCCTATGCATCGATTCTCGTAATTCTTTATGAGTCAGAATCTGTGTGCCGTAAAGAAGCCATCTGAAGTGTAACCGGCATCCGTTCAAGCGGTGTTTCGCAGCCCCTTTAAGAAGAACTCTAGTTTGGGCTGGTTACTTCATGATTCACAAAGAAAGCTGCGCGAAATACGGGGAAAAAAGAGAAACATACATGACAGGGCCAGTGCCAACTTACATCTGAATTTTATTTCGCGTCAAACCTGCCTTTTTTTATGCCAACACGCCGTAACATCTGTGCAATTACGTATTCGCAAAGTCACGAAGCCAGCTCACGCAGTACAACAGATCACTGAAAGATATCTAATACACGAAGCACGATAAGTAACCACGTCTCATGTATTGTCATGACCATCCGGAAGAAAAAAAAACCCAAACAACGTCGAGAAAAATATTAAACAGCTATACACCAGCATGAAAATCAAACGATCATGGCCAATCAAACCCTTAACAACCTGGCTTAAAGAATTTCCCCTCAGCCCTGCGACCAGATTATTTTTTTTCTTCTGGGAACATGGTTCTCCATGGTTCTCCATGCTCCCCCGCGGGGACAGCACGCCATCTCGAGCTGGAAGGACTGGGAGGTCCTGCTTATGTCTGCAGACCCGACATCGCAGCTTGCTGCGGTGACTCGGGCTGCCGACGTCATGTCCCGGCATGACCTACTTGATGCAGTGCGGGACCCAGCTGGGTCTAAAACTCACTTGCTCAATAAAGTTTTTCTGTCTGTCTGTCTGTCTCCATACAATGCTACCAAGCCCATCACCCCAGTCCCCTTTGTGCGCTCGTCCTCCAACATTGACTACCCTGCCAATACAAAAGCAGGTGTTGGGGAACAAAATGGCGCCCAGAAATCGCCGCCCACTATGTTTGACGGCTGTTTTAGGCTGTTTTAAGCAACCTTGTACCGAGGTGTCGCCACCCTAAGCAAGGCAGTGTACGTAGGTTCCCTATTAGTTATTTTCCGAAGGACTAGGAAAGCGGGCACGGAGCGTAACAAATCGATTTAAACCGGTCGCACGACATCCGCGACTCACCAGTGTGAACCCACCTTAAAGGTTGGTTCACATGCAAGCGATTGAGCGGCACGTCGCAGCTAAAATTTCCAACTTGGAACCACGCCGCTCATCGCCGCGGCGACTCAAAACAGATCTTTCCACCGCGGCGGCAAGATTTGCTAGCATATTCGCTTGTGTGTTAAACAGGATTAAAGCGGTGTTCAGCTCCCGTTTATTAATTGTGGCAGGTGCTCTAAGCTCCAGGAGGTATTTCTAGGTCTGAATAGGGAACATTTGGGGACAAGAATTAATGGAGAATACCTAACAAACTGCGATTCCCTGATGTCATTGCCTACCTGAGTCATTCTGCAGAACTGCAAAGCATGATCAACGAGTTAGGCGAGGAAGAACGGTGGGTCTAAATATTACCATGCAGAAAACTAAACTATTGTTCAACAGTCTGGCAAGGGAAGAGCGGCTCAGAATTCGAAGCGAGGTGCTAGAAGCGGTAGTGGAATACATCGAATGCTTAGGGCAGGTACTGATAGCTGATCCATTTCATGATAGGGAAAGAACTAGAAGAATAAGCAAGAGTAACGGAGTGGATTCTAAGAGAAGGTAAGCGTAGCAGGGGGCGGAAAAAAAGTTAGGTGGACAGGTGAGATTAAAAAGTTTGCGGGAATAGGGTGGCCACAGTTGGCGTTGGATACGGTTAATTAGAAAGTTATGGCAGAGGTGTTTGCGCTGCAGTGGGTGTAGTCAGGCTGTTGATTATGCTGGGGATTATTAAGCTGTTTCGTCAGCATAACAGTATACACTAACAGTCTCGTCACCGATAGGCAAGTTTTAAAGCTTTATTGCAAACTAAGCGCACCGGCGTAATATAGGCAACACGTTGAAAGTATCGTTTATAAGTTTAAGGAGGAACTGCTTTGAACTTGTATTTTTCTCGTGTTGCATAATCTTCAGAAGCTTCTCTAGGTGTGAGGCCGTCTGCCCGAGTGCTGGAAAGGAAACGTAAACATAAAATTATTTTCTCGAGAAATGTCACTTGACAACTATGTTAAGTGGCCTTTGTGATGCTTCCCCACACTGTGCGGACACAAGTACACAGAAAGCCGCAATTTTCCATATATTAAACCTCGCAAGATGCGTGAAAAATGTCTATTAGTACTCATCCTCATGTAGGCGAGAGATGGCGCCACCTTTGAGCCTCTTGCGAAATAATTCTTTAAGGAGGGGATAGGTGGCGCCACCTGTGTACTTGCTGCGAGAGAGAGAAAAACTTTATTGAGGTCTCTTAAGAGATTGGCGGTTCGGTCTTCGTCTTCATCGCTGTCGACGCTTGACCTCTTTCAGCAAGGTTGGGCCCCTATTCCAGGGCTCCACTGAGCCTAGCTGCTTCGCTTGCGTGCTGCACTAGTGCCCTTTGGGCAGTGAGCTCGCAGCTGGTGAGCCGGCTCTCCCATTGCTCCGCACTCGGGGTTTTGTGTTGGTGGAATGCGTAGTTGCGTTCGCACTCCCAGGTGATATGGTATAGCGTGGGGGTTGCCCCGCACCACGGGCATGTGTCCCTGAAGTGTGTAGGATACATTTTGTGCAGGATGTGCAAGTTAAAGAAAGTTCCCGTTTGCAGCCTCCGCCGACTAGCTGCTTCTTGCTGTGTTAGAGACTTATGCGGAGGATAGTATCTAATCCTCCTTCCTCTGTGAAAGTTCAATATCTCCGAATATCCGATCTCAACGGTATAGTGGTGACCCAGGGTTTGTGGCGAAAACGTTGTCTTTCTATGGTGCAAGCCGTTGGTGGCGATCACGTTGGTGGCGAGGAAGCCGAGTGGACGCGCGCGAGTTCGCGTGACTACATCCGGGTCTACGGAAGGAGAGATGCGTGATGAGGGCAGACCGAAGAAGGTGCTGCCACGGCTGCAGTGAGAAATCGAGGAGAGGGCCTAAAGAAGTAAACAAAACATAAGCAGCAGCATATGACGCGAGAATGGCGAGGTGGGCATGCAGAAAAGGCCGCGAACGGTGGCCGCTTTACCTTTGAACCTTAGGGACTTTAGAGCTAGAGATGAGGCATATGTAGATCGACAATCAAAGCAGAAATTGTCGTTGCGGTGGAAGCGACGATAGCCACGGGGTGTAGAAAAGGACGGACGCAGTTCGTTTGTGCTATAGCCTGGACGCGTTGGCCTTGGCCATCCCTGGCGCCTATGGACGGGAGGCGGGTCACCGCTGCGTTTCTCAGAGACTGTGCCTGTGTGTAGCAAGGATAGAGTAGAAAGGCGCAGTCCGGATGCAGCCGCCATATGCTGCCGAAACGAGTGATGTGTGTAGAGAAGGATGCTACTCGCAAGCGCCAGGGGGCCTGAAGCTAGCCGTCATCGTTGGGCCGGGCCAGCAGAGCTGCTAATCGATACACGCAAGCCACTGTCAGAATCGATTACCCTATAAGGCAGTAAAGAAAGGAGTATGTTTGTCTTTTAGCGCACTTCATTTAGGCACAGGGGTATGCTTGCCAAATCCTGCGTAGATTTAGATTTAAATGACTGGATTCAGTGCTGTCTACAGGATCGCAAGCAACGCGTTGTAATTAATGACTCACAATCTCATTGTGTTGCGGCCACCTTTGGAGTCCATCAGTGATCTGTTTTGGGGCCCTTGCTGTTTTTATACATATATATCAATGATATTGTTCACGATCTGTCATGCAAAATACGACTATACGCAGTTGACTGCGTCATTTATCACAGCATCAAGTGTTCCTCTGACCATGATTATCTCCAGAGAAATTTGGACTGTATACAGTGCTGGTGTATTAAGTGGCAGATGTCTCTTAACCCCACTAAGTGTTAGTTTGTATCCTTTACACGTAAACACAACCCATCCCTGTTTAATTATACTTTCGACGCTGTACAGCGGTCGCGAGAGAGCGAATACAAACATTTGGGGGTTTATTTTTCATCTAAACTAACCTGGAATAAAAATGTCGGGAACTTATCAGCAAGGGCTTGCAAAATGCTAAATTTCATCAAATGTAATTTCAGAAAAGCACCTGCCAAGATTAGACAAATACTTTACTTTACTAACGTAAGATCTCTTTTGGAGTACACCTGCACGGTTTGGGACCTCCATACTAAATTTCTTTCCGACATGCCTGAAAGATTATAAAACCGTGCAGTCCGATTTGTCTACAATAATTATAACTTGACGTCTAGCGTTACATTACTTAGGGATGGGTTGGAATATGAACTATTAAGCAGGCGCAGAAAAAATTTGCGGTTAGAAATGCTCTACAGAATGTATTTCTGAACAGTTAGAGTAGACAGTGAAGCTTGCTTTTTGCCTCCTCACTTTGTGTCTAAGAGGTGCGATCACCAACTCAAAATAAGAGAATTTAATTGTCGGACCAATGTCTTTCGTTATTCATTTTTCTTTCACACACTGTCAGCGAATGGAACCGACCTCCACAGAGAATTGCTGAATGTCACAGTCAAACATTGTTTCGGGCTTTGTTGTCAGATGTGTACGCTTGCGCGGTGCCTTCGTTTAATCTGCTCGTTCATTCCTTTCATTTTTTATTTGTTTGTCATTGTGGTGACATTCTGTTCTTTTCCGGTCTTTTTTTTCTTTCTCACACGACGGCCTCTCGCAAACAATAAGTATTTCCCCCCTGCAATAATGCCTTCGGGCGCTGCAGGTATTTTAAATAAATAAAATATATGGGATGCTTACTCTTAACAACGAGGGTACGTTCTCTTCTGAACCCATACTAACTTGTTGCAGTTAGCAATGGAAGCAGTCTTAAACGCTGCACTGGTCGCCTTAAGGTTAGCAATAGATGTTTTTAGCATACCGAATACTTATTAGCGGGGACGTAGGACAAAGCCTGCATTTGCGGAGTGAAATGAGTGGGGTCAGGCGAGGTCACCGCGCATGCGCAGTCGGCATCCGGTGAATCGGTATATGTATGCGCTAATACGTCTCCGGTATACTAAAAACGTCTAATTACAGATTGAAACCCCGGTTAATATCTTGGTAGCTGAAAGAACTGCGCATGTTTCGAAGAGGGAATCTGTTTACACCACCAATTCTGTAAGTATTTCGTACTTTTAGTGATGTAAATCGACCCCAAGGCTTGGTCAAGATGCCCTGTTATTAGGAGTGCCCTAGAGGTCCTTTTACGCTCTGTTTACTCCTTTGTGGGGTAGCTCGTATTTAGTGCGCAGCAAACTGAAGAAATGAAAGCTGCAGTGACCGAGATGATGAGAGCGCGACACGCCAGCCAAGCTAAGGCACAGTGGCAAGCAGCTGGAATGCGCAGCAGTTCATGTAACGCTCCAGAGATGGCGCGAAGAACAGCACAAAGTCTTGGAGCGTCATTGACCTAAAGCACTTCGTTTCTAATAGCTGAAAAGTTTGACGTCAGCTTGTGCCATGGCAACAATCCGAAGCGAAATGACTGTTATGGTAGACGAGACTTGATTGCGCATGTCCAGCGCTGACACAGAACTAGCCACGAACAGCAGCACAGTGTTATATTTGGTGCTTAGGAATGGCCTTCGTAGCGTCGACTTTCTAACTTTAACGATATACTTTTGAGTTATCGTAAGCCTATCGTGTGTGTTGCGCTGTAATATAGTTCGAATGATTTTCTCACTCTGCGGCTGTATAATCTGTATGACGTAGAGCCTGCAGCCCGTCCGCTATTTCCGCTGTCCATTCGTAGGCTACAGCAAAGAACTAGGATTTTTCTAGTCAGGCGCCGCAGGATGAGAAGCGGGCTTGTGACTAATTCTCACCGAATCAAGCAAGTACTCCTCTAAACCATAGAATAAAACAAAACAAAGTGACAAATGTCATCTTCTCGCGACATTTGAGTGCGACGGAACCAAACGTCTCCTCAGACAATCATTTATTCTGTTCCTTTGAGCAGCGCAACAGTCTGTACACGGATACACGTAGCGCTCACTTAGCTTTAGTATAACAGAGAACACATTATCCGGAATCTATACCATTGGTTACTCTGTCCTTATCGAAAACTATAACAGAAAGTTTTCTGTGGTCACAACAGAATTTTGTAGTATTTCGGACAGGGCCTTTTAGTAGCAACAAATATCTATGTAGTAACAGTAGACATTCTTGTAGTAGCAACAGAATGTTATCTAGTATTGCGCAGTCCCTTGTAGTATCAACAGTACCGGTTCTGTCATTTCAACAGACGACTTCGCAATACTACAGAAAAATCTGTCGTTATGAGAGTACGACCAAACATTGGGAGCCTATTTTTATCCCTACCCTGTCATATTTTTCGACTGACGTAAGCAGGAGTGTTAAGCTCACCTTTCATTTTCTTCTTTGTAGTTTTTGTCCGGGCAGATATACCCGTTACACATGTTAATCTCCGAGGTAATGACACCGGGATTCTTTCTTCTGTGCAAATTGACTGCTGCCTTCCATATTGGGGGCGACCTTTACTCTGCGTGCATGGCCTCTTCGGGAGGGAGTCCGGTTATCAGTGCTAACACGTGGCACAACTGACACCGACAAAAGTTGCGCTCCGGCGCCTCCGAGCCACGCGAGCCCAGTTCAGTGAAGGTAACAGCGATTCGAACCGTCACCGTTCGTACCAAGTAACAATATTTTATCGCGTCGACGTCGGGCCACTGGCATCGATGTTACCGAGAACTGACATGTGCAAAGCACGTAGTTTCAGAAACTAGGTACGCAGTTCATGTTCTATTTGATGCATAATAACACTGATGATAAGTGAAAGAACGTGGCGAAATGTAGCGCCATCTGACGCAGCGTATAACAGTCACTCACTCACTCAAACCACTTACAATTTCTAGATTCTCGATGTTTATGTTCTGCACGAGCAGCCACACGAAGCTGTCCCCCGCCAGTACATCGGCGATGTCCGCTTTCTCACGTCCGACGGTGATGGTGGTCGACACGTCACTCAAGGTGACCTTGAACGTGTGCTCCTTGCTCGAGTCACTGAGGTTGCTGAAGTGTTTCGTGCCGGTCACCTCTGAAGAACCGTCCATCTTTCCGACGCCGATGACGATGCTGCGCGCGAGAGAGGACAGCAGTATTCGCTGTCGTAGTTTTTGACACGGGACGAGTCGCAGATCTGGCTGCTTCAAGATTTTAATGCAACAGCGTTAGAGGCCTCGTCGGCAACAAAAATTTGTCGTAGGTCAGAAAATAAGCTGATTGGTTGGAGGTAAATTACGTCCCCAGACAGGAAATGACGTAACTTCCGGTAAAGATCAAGAGCTTCTATAGTTATCGCACTGACAACACATAACGTAATTAGGTGTCCCTGTTAATTCTACCTGTGCGTGCTTCCCCATTATGCTGGCGCAAAAGTATAATGAAGAAGAAGCCGTGAATCGGAAAGAATCGAATTCGTAGGCTTCGCTGCTAAGTATCCCTTGCCCTATAGCGCGGGCGAACATTCGCTCGTGACCTTGCCGGTGAGTCGGACGACCTTGATTCATTAGCGTACCTTGTTGCTAGCTGGCGTTATTGTTGCTGTAGCAATAAATGCCTGTCTGTGTCAGCCAGTGTGTCGTTCCTCTGTTCCCTCAGATCAAGGCCCGCCGTGGTCGGCGTGCGCTCAATAGCGTACTTGATCACGGGATGGAGTCCGGCGGCCTTGAACCGAGTCGGCCGCGGTTAAGGGGGGAAAACGTATCTATCTCCCCAATCAAAACCCAACAGTACGTACGTAAATAAAATAAGTATCTACCACAGGGAGTCGAACCCGCGACGGCTCGAACACATCAGCTTCGCTGGCCACTGCACGAGGGAACTATGATATCGCTGCAACCGATTACGCCTTGTGTTCAAGTGAGACGCGCTCTCGCGCCGTGCACTGCACATCGTCGTCTTCATCAACTCCCATTTGCGACGCCAGCAGATCAGACCAGCGCAACCTCGATCAGAGCTTAACCTGAGTCTAATATCGCTGCCAGACGGGCCGACGACCCATCAAAGCAAAACTATGAAATAACCAGGCTAAACACATGCTTTGGCACGTCTTCTCGGTTTAACTACGTCGTAACCTTACCATTTTTTAAGGAAGTGACCAATAGGATTCCTCCTCGCATAAACTTTCATTTGGTAGTCAGCTCTCTGTCTGCGTTTATTTTATTTACTTTTCCCTGCTCCTGCTTTCTATACATGGGTTTCGAATAAACAGCACGGCCAAGGTGATCGACCCACGCCTTTACACTCGACAAAAAACGTACCCCGAGAAAGTGGTGTTGTGTTGTTCGTACTTCCCCGTGATGACTGCGTAGCCTCCAGCGCTCAGGTGGGTCAGATTCGCGAACTTCAGGCTGCGCTGTGGAAAAGAAATACACGCTCCTGTAAGCGTGGGAAAAGAAACAAAGCGACGGAGGAAATTCCAATGGCGAAGAAGGCAGTGTGTCTGCTCCCTGTCATCGCGTCACAAAATGCGGACGAGACGTCGAAATACAGGAAGTTTCACCTATAGGACTTTGCACAGTTTTTAAAAATATGATTTTTTTAGTTATAAGAGTGTTTTTTTTTTTGCGGCATAGCAATGTCGGCGGTGTAGTACATCACACTTATTCAGGTAAGACGCGCCAACTAGCAGGGTGGATAACTAATACTGAATATTTAACTTTTTAACTATCACTGTTAGGCTCCTTAGTTATCGAAAGGCGTGTAGCCCACCGTTATTAATATTCATATCATTTTGTAGAGTTTCGAAAACGCGTGTCCCCTCCCGGTTTTTTTTTTTTCGTGCCACATTTGAGGCATAGCGCGCGCTGCTGGCCGTGTTGGTGGCTTCACAGTGTGAATTGTGTGGTGATTTCATTCACAATATATATAAGTAATAGGCAGCAGTTTTATCCATAGGTCGGACATTCTGTTCTTGGCGTTCAATGCATTATGTACGTTGCTCCTTACGATACGAACACTGAAGTCACCTTCCAATTTTTGTCCTCATAAAATTCAATTGTGCGGATTCTTGCAGGTCTTTTAGGCATTCGCTTGGCAGACAAATATTTATTTCTGCTAAATTTTTCCTTGAAAATGGAACAAAATTGCCCGATAGTCGATTAAAACTCACGACGGGACTCAGTGACCGCCGAAAAGAAGTGAATGATGATGTGGTCTAGACTCAAAGATCCGCACAGAAAGCATGAAAGGGAACAAAAATGAAATAGGCCTCCATAGGTCGTTCTGGTAAGCATAGTGCAATTGCACCCTGATCTGGGTGCGGATCTTTGCTCTTATAAAAGAGCTACAGACCCCAATTTTTTGTTAGAGTACTTCTGCTTTCCAATAATGCGTAAGACCTTAGTAAACTTGGATTAGAACCAGAAATTCGTCTACGCTCAGAAAAAAAAAATTAATTCGATTCCTTCTCCTATTCAGTTCCGGACACAGTTTAAGCATCGGGGCAATGGTTGTGGCGTCAACAGTGAGTATGACATCACGTGAGACGACTAAAAGCTGCAATATAATCTATCATTCTGGCTGTATGCTTGCCGCAGTTGTACGCCTCACGTGATCTCATACTCTCTTGTGACATCGCAACCATCGCTCGGCTACTGAAACTACAGGAGAGAAGAAATTGAATTGCTTATTACCTACTAGGCACTGACGAATTCCACGTGGTGATCAAGGTTTACTAATGTTATACACATCATTACAAAGCAAAAACACATTAGGAAAAATTTAGTGTCTCCATTACTTTAAGCAAAAAAAAATTGGAGGGGGCAGTTAAGCTCCGCCTTAACGGTATGACACGATAGGGTTAATGGGTTAATTCCCATATATGCCATATTTGTCATTCTCGACTTTGCATTCACACACCCGTGAGCCCTCACATCACTCCTGTCGCAGTTGTGCTGCCAACGATGACAGGTGCTGCCAACGATGGGTCTTGTGCCGGTGGTCACGGCTGTCAGTTTGTTCACAATCCGATTGGCAGGATGTGATGATCCCGCAAGGTCACGCGACCTACGTTGCCCACCTAGGTTGCTTTTACTGGGGTGGCCGCCTGGGCCACCCTACGCCACCCTATTTTTCGCCCACAACGCCGACAACGGATTTTCTGCGTAGCGGGGCATTTACCCATATCGCGTTGAAACGTGCCCACTGAGTCGCGAAAAGCACACATGAAAACCCCACAAAGAAACGGCTGAGGAATGCCTTGGAGTTCCGGAAGAAGCTTCTTTAAGGCCAGGAAGCTCCTTTAAGGCGGAGGCTGAAGTTCTGGATCACTTACCAGTGGGCTGCCCGCTTCTAATCCGGCGGTTATCCCCGTGTACTCAAAGTGGTATTCTATGACCTCAACATTCGCAAACAAGGTCCGGTGGGTGTACACATTGCGAGCCAGGTGCTTGAGATCCTGCTTCTTGAACTTCAGAGTGGTCGGGAATGACTTTCCGTTGAATTCGCACTGCAAAATACAGGGAGGCGAAATTTTACGTTAAGCCAAAGGTCTGCAAGTTTTACCATGCACAACTATCTATGTGGTCTTCTGCACCGTATCTCTTTTGGCCACATTTGGAGTTTTGCTGACACATGCTTAGACCTTTCCAACCTGGTCGCCGCCATATTATTCTCTGTACTGCTGTGCAAACCCGGCGTTGCCAGCCACTGTCTGGTCGTCGATGGGCCGGTATACATTGGAAGTACTAGCGTCAGTTCCACTCGGCAGTCCAGCGAGAAATATCCAAGCGGTCAGGCCTGTTGTTGTTGGCCTAACAGCAGACGGCACATACAAGGGGGTTTCACCTAAGCCTTTACACAATTTTTAATAATAATAATAATAATAATAATTGATTTTTGTGGGGAAAGGAAATGGCGCAGTATCTGTCACATATCTCGGTGGACACCCGAACCGCGCCGTAAGGGAAGGGATGAAGGAGGGAGTGAAAGAAGAAAGGAAGAGAGAGTTGCCGTAGTGGAGGGCTCCGGCTTACACAGTTTTTAAAAAGAGGTTTTTGAGTTAGAAGGGGCTTTTTTCCCGCATAGCATTTACAGCGGTGTACGTTGTACATCAGAATGCAGCTAAGTCGCGCTATCTAGCAGGCTGATTAACTAATACTGAATAGCTAACTTTTCAGCTATTGCTGTTAAGCTCTTTAATTATTGAGAGGCGTGTAGCCCACCTTAAGTAACATCCATGTCAGTTTTTAGTATATCGAAAACGAGGTTACCCTCGGCGCTGTGGTGCAACAAATTTTGGCAATCTCTACCAGTTACGTGCCCTGGAGAGGTTGCTTTGCCTGCAAACTTCTCAAAAGCGCATGTATTTTGGCGCGATGCAGTCGAAATTTGTTGGACTGCAACACCGAGGGTAACCGCGTTTTCGAAATTCTACAGACTAACACTGATAGTTAAAAAGTTCACTATTCAGTATTAGATAACCGTCCTGCGACAGTTAGCAAATCTCAGCTGTATTCTGATGTGCAGCACCACTGACAAGCTGTGCCTAAAAACACGCTGTTAAAACACACAAAAAAATAATTTGAAAAATTGCGTAAAGTGTTGGGTGAAACAGCCTGAATACCCACTGGGGCATCGGCCGAGAATCGAGAGGCTGTAGATTGCTATTCACAAACGCATTTGCGTGGCCCAAAAAACAAGAAGTAAATAAAGACAAATGGGACGGCTCACTTACGGACACTTGGTTGTTTATGGCAGCGTTGCCGCTGGCGTCCTTGAAAGGATATAGAATGCGAAGCGTCAAGACGATATAGTCATGTTTCTTGCCCTGATATTTGTCAGGAAGTTCAGCTTCCTGAGGCTTGGTCCAAGAACCGGCGTCATTTTTGGCCATGTATGGCTGGAACGGTCGCCCGCTCACTCCCGACTCGATGCAGTAGTCTTGAGCGTCGTTGCACAGCACAGTGCTGATACTGCGTTATCAAGATGCTGTGTTACTTTGTGTTGCGTTGTGCTTTGTCGTTATGTACTGTTACGTGTTGGGTTCTGTTGTGTGCTGCTGGGAAGGCAAGATACCCGGTCGTCGTTAAGGGCCCCGGACTGGATGTCAACAGAAAGCAAGCGTAGCGGGGGGAGGGGGGGGGGGGTATTTAGGCGGGCAGATGAGATTGTGCAGCTAACTAACCTCTCCGTTTGTTTCAAAACCTAATCGAATCGCCTGTTCTGAAGCGAAAAGCTTCACTACGCCAGCTTTTGGAGCCGTCAGCAGGGCCGCAAGTTTGACCTTGAATGTACTGAATAATAATAATAATAATAATAATAATAATAATAATAATAATAATAATAATAATAATAATAATAATATAATAATATAATAATAATAATTGGTTTTTGGGGAAAGGAAATGGCGCAGTATGTCTCATATATCGTTGGACACCTGAACCGCGCCGTAAGGGAAGGGATAAATGAGGGAGTGAAAGAAGAAAGGAAGAAGAGGTGCCGTATTGGAGGGCTCCGGAATAATTTCAACCACCTGGGGATCTTTTAATGTGCACTGACATCGCACAGCACACGGGCGCCTTAGCGTTTTTCCTCCATAAAAACGCAGCCGCCGCGGTCGGGTTCGAACCCGGGAATAATAATAATAATAATTGGTTTTGGGGGGAAAGGAAATGGCGCAGTATCTGTCTCATATATCGTTGGACGCCTGAACCGCGCCGTAAGGGAAGGGATAAAGGAGGGAGTGAAAGAAGAAAGATGAGGTGCCGTAGTGGAGGGCTCCGGAATAATTTCGACCACCTGAGGATCATTAACGTGCACTGACATCGCACAGCACAGGGGCGCCTTAGCGTTTTTCCTCCATAAAAACGCAGCCGCCGCGGTCGGGTTCGAACCCGGGAATAATAATAATAATAATTGGTTTTGGGGGGAAAGGAAATGGCGCAGTGTCTGTCTCATATATCGTTGGACACCTGAACCGCGCCGTAAGGGAAGGGTAAAGGAGGGAGTCAAAGAAGAAAGGAAGAGAGGTGCCGTAGTGAAGGGCTCCAGAATAATTTCGACCACCTGGGGATCTTTAACGTGCACTGACATCGCACAGCACACGGGCGCCTTAGCGTTTTTCCTCCATAAAAACGCAGCCGCCGCGGTCGGGTTCGAACCCGGGAACTCCGGATCAGTAGTCGAGCGCCCTAACCACAGAGCCACCGCGGTGGGTTAATGTAGTGAAAGGCCGAAAAAAGAAATGACGCCTGTCTCACATACCTCGGTCGACACCCGATACGCGCCCGTAAGGAAAGGAAAATGAAGTTAAAATTGGTTTTAAGGAAAGGAAATTACGCCTGTCTCACATATCTCGGTGGACACCCGAATCGCGCCGCAAAGGAAGGAAAGTGAAATAAATTTGGTTTTAAGGAAAGGGAATGATGCCTGTCTCACATACCTCGGTGGACACGCGTAACGCGCCCGTAAGGAAAGGAAAATGAAGTTAAAATTGGTTTTAAGGAAAGAAAATTACGCCTGTCTCACATATCTCGGTGGACACCCGAATCGCGCCGTAAAAGAAGGAAAGTGAAATAAATTTGGTTTTAAGGACAGGGTTTTAAGGACGGCGGCCACCCTATTCCCGCAAACTTCTATCATCCGCCCACCTGACCTGCCGCTCCCTGCTACACTTGTCTTCTCTTGGAATCCGCTCCGTTAACCTTAACGCCCAGCGGCTACCGTGCCTTCGTGTTACATACTCTATTCAAACCCATTTCTTCCTCTTGATTTCGACTAGGATGGCATTAACCCGTGTTTCTTACCTCACACTCTCTGCCCGCTTCCGGTCTCTTAACGTTACACCTATCATTTTTCTTTCCATGGCTCGCTGCGTTGTCCTTAACTTAAGCTGAACCCTCTTAGTTTTCATGTTTCTGCCCCGTAGGTGAGTACCGGTAAGATACAGCTCTTGTATAAACTTTTCTCTTGAGGGCTATTGGTAAACTGTCATTCATGATGTGAGAGAACCTTCCATATGCGCTCGACCCCATTCTTATCCTTTCTAGTTATATCCCTATCATGATCCGGATCATCTGTCGCAATCTGCCCCAAGTGGACGTATTCCTTTACCACTTCCAGCACCTCGCTACCAGTTCTGAACCGCTGTTTCCTTGCTAGATTGTTTAACATTACTTTGGTTTTCTGCATGTTAATCTTTAGACCCACCGTTCTGCTCTGCTCTGCCTAATATATTGATCATGATTTGCTGTTCACCTCATAAGTGACTCAGCAAGGCAATGGCATCAGCGAATCGCAGATTACTAAGCTATTATCCATTAACTCTCATCCCCAACTGTTCCCAATTCAGGCCTCGGAATACCTCCTGTAAACATGCGGTGAATAGCAATGGTGAGATCGTGTCTCCCTGCCTGACGCCCTTCCTTAATGGAATTTTGTTGCTGAATTTTGGAGGACTATGGTAGCTGTGCAGTTTCTATAGATATCTTCCAGTATTTTCACATATTGCTCTTCTACACCCTGATACGGCAGTGCTTGGATGACTGCTAAGATTTGCAGCGAGTCAAATGCTTTCTCGTAATCAATGAAGGCTATACATAGGGGTTGGTTATATTCTGCGCATTTCTCTATCACCTGATTGATAGTGTGAATATGATCTATTGTTCACTTCTAAATGATTATCATGAGTCCATTTCGATGTAGAAATCGCGCACGTTTGAATCGAGCGCCGGGAAAATCTTTTAAACCCAATTTTCTCGGCCATAAGTCCTTGTTTTGTTGCCGAAAACAGGATCGATGCGAAAGGAGTGTACAAGGGGGTGAGGGGCGGAGTAATTCTGTCACGAAGAGAAGGAAATTTATGCAGCAGTCCCTGGGAAAGTAGCTTTCTAGCTCTCCCTCGGGCTAAAGCCGTGAAGTGCCAGGTTATAGTGCTGTTAATGTTTCACGTTTCTGAGGCACTCTTAGCTAACCCTCTTCTACGAAGACCTTGCAAATATTTCGCAGAAACGATTCTATACTACGTTTTTACAATTTCTCTTTCTTACAGCAACACCTACGAGCACTAACCTACTTGACTGCCTCCATATCTCATGCCCTAGGGGGCGAGTAACAAAAATTGGAAAAAAATAGTCACAGTATTACTGAAATCTGGCATTGGTTGAAATTATATGAACACAAAAATGCACCTACAGCTGTTTGACGCTTTTCCTTTCTACCAGGTTTTCCTTTCTACCAGGTGTTTGCGGACACCAGAAAATCGATGAATCGTTTTAAGTATAGTAATCTGGGTAACTAATTCCTGATAAATAATTTTTATCTAGTAGAGTTACGCGCCTAGATACAATGAGAGATTAGTAGCCGGTAGTTAAGAAGAGGAATAGCAATATCAGTTCTAAGAATTTTGCATACATGATTGCCCTTGGCGCTGTGGCTCGACAAAATTTGGCTTTTTTAATAGTTACGTGCACTGAAAATGTTGTTTTGCCTGCATGCTTTTCGAAAGTGCATATATTTTTGCACGATGTAGCCAAACTTTGCCGAGCATATTCGAGTTTTCGAAATTCTAAAAACTGATATGGCTATTACTAACGATTGGCTACAAATCCGTAATTAAAACCGGTTGTCTAGCTGTGATAGTTAAAAAAGTTAATTATCGGAAATTAGGTAACCAGCTTACTACATAAGACAATTCACCGGCTTTCCGGTGTCCACCAACGCAGGAGATACTATGCCGAAAGAACAATATTTTTGAGCGAAAGCTCCACTCTTCCGATACAAAGCTGAAGGTCATATGGCTATGAAATTTGGCCTTCAAACCAGGAGGAGCGGAGGCTTGGCTCTGACGTCATGCCACGTGACTCGCCACAGCTGCGCGCGTTGAGCCGATGGCGCTCCATCTCCTCGCAACTCGCTGAATCACGTGACTCGCTGTGCCTCGCCACAGCTGCGTATGCGGAGCCGACGGCACTCCGCAACTGCCAGAAATGGCTTGACGTGCCGTTCGCTATATAAAAGCGTGTGGCGTGTGCTTACCTTAACAGAGCTTTCGCTCGTCTTACTACGCTCAGCCGGATTGAACTACAGCTTATTTTTCACCCCAAAAAGTCCATTTTTGAAAATTGTTTAACATCTTTTGTGAAACACTTGGTATACAGTACACCCTGTACGTGAGCCCGAATAGCATATACACGGCGCATGCCCACTGGTGCCTACTTTGGTTTGTCTGCCGTAGCACGGGCAACAGTAGTCCAGTTCAGATGACGGGTCCTTGTAGCGTCAAGGTCCGAAACGGGTGTCTTCAGAAGGAAGGCGTTCTTGCTGATCGGTTCCTTTGAGAAGAGAGAAACAGTCCGAGTTTCCAAATGAAAGATGCAACTCTTGCGAAGCACGTAAAACATCGTGGCAGTTTTATGGTGCCGGATTGGAAGGCAGTTACCGTGGAAAAAGGACGGTACGGCGACAGTGGAGGAATGCCCAGGAGAACCGCCGAACCACATGGGTGGTTCTCGTCGCAGCCACCCTTCGATAACACCGGTAACCACGGTGACAGAGGAGAAAACCCAATTTCCGCCTTCTTCCACGATAACCACCGTCCTGGTGCACTCTAAACAGAAAGGAGTGAAAAGGGAGTAAGCTGCTCTCTAGCGAACTGCCCTTTATAAAAGGGGGCACGCTAGAGAACAGCTTACTCCATTTTTACTCCCACATAGGCGTGTTTGTGTTTCGAATGTGGAACTGCCAAGCTCTTCTGCTTCCTCGTTTCTCTGTTCTAGGCATACTCTCCTTCCACGGTAACCTTACTCCGGGTGTTAGTGTAGAAGAGAACAGCTTACCCCCTCTTTACTCCCACATCGGCATATTTGTGTTTTGAGTGTGGAACTACCAAGCTCTTCTGCTTCCTCGTTTCTCTCCTCTAGGCATACTCTCCTTCCACGGTAACCTTACTCCGGGTGTTAGTGTAGAAGAGAACAGCTTACCCCCTCTTTACTCCCACATCGGCATATTTGTGTTTTGAGTGTGGAACTACCAAGCTCTTCTGCTTCCTCGTTTCTCTCCTCTAGGCATACTCTCCTTCCACGGTAACCTTACTCCGGGTGTTAGTGTAGAAGAGAACAGCTTACCCCCTCTTTACTCCCACATCGGCATATTTGTGTTTTGAGTGTGGAACTACCAAGCTCTTCTGCTTCCTCGTTTCTCTCCTCTAGGCATACTCTCCTTCCACGGTAACCTTCCTCCGGGTTGCAGTTACTGAGAAGAAAAGAGCTTACTCCCTTTTTACTCCCACATACGGCGTGTTTGTGTTTTGAGTGTGGAACTACCAAGCTCTTCTGCTTCCTCGTTTCTCTACTCTAGGCATACTCTCCTTCCACGGTAACCTTCCTCCGGGTTGCAGTTACTGGAGAAGAAAAGAGCTTACTCCCTTTTTACTCCCACATACGCGTGTTTGTGTTTTGAGTGTGGAACTACCAAGCTCTTCTCGCTTCCTCGTTTCTCTACTCTCGGCATACTCTCCTTCCACGGTAACCTTCCTCGGGGTTGCAGTTACTGGAGAAGAAAAGAGCTTACTCCCTTTTTACTCCCACATACGCGTGTTTGTGTTTTGAGTGTGGAACTACCAAGCTCTTCGCTTCCTCGTTTCTCTGCTCTCGGCATACTCTCCTTCCACGGTAACCTTCCTCCGGGTTGCAGTTACTGGAGAAGAAAAGAGCTTACTCCCTTTTTACTCCCACATACGCGTGTTTGTGTTTTGAGTGTGGAACTACCAAGCTCTTTCGCTTCCTCGTTTCTCTACTCTCGGCATACTCTCCTTCCACGGTAACCTTCCTCGGGGTTGCAGTTACTGGAGAAGAAAAGAGCTTACTCCCTTTTTACTCCCACATACGCGTGTTTGTGTTTTGAGTGTGGAACTACCAAGCTCTTCTCGCTTCCTCGTTTCTCTACTCTCGGCATACTCTCCTTCCACGGTAACCTTCCTCCGGGTTGCAGTTACTGGAGAAGAAAAGAGCTTACTCCCTTTTTACTCCCACATACGCGTGTTTGTGTTTTGAGTGTGGAACTACCAAGCTCTTTCGCTTCCTCGTTTCTCTACTCTCGGCATACTCTCCTTCCACGGTAACCTTCCTCGGGGTTGCAGTTACTGGAGAAGAAAAGAGCTTACTCCCTTTTTACTCCCACATACGCGTGTTTGTGTTTTGAGTGTGGAACTACCAAGCTCTTTCGCTTCCTCGTTTCTCTACTCTCGGCATACTCTCCTTCCACGGTAACCTTCCTCCGGGTTGCAGTTACTGGAGAAGAAAAGAGCTTACTCCCTTTTTACTCCCACATACGCGTGTTTGTGTTTTGAGTGTGGAACTACCAAGCTCTTTCGCTTCCTCGTTTCTCTACTCTCGGCATACTCTCCTTCCACGGTAACCTTCCTCGGGGTTGCAGTTACTGGAGAAGAAAAGAGCTTACTCCCTTTTTACTCCCACATACGCGTGTTTGTGTTTTGAGTGTGGAACTACCAAGCTCTTCCGCTTCCTCGTTTCTCTGCTCTCGGCATACTCTCCTTCCACGGTAACCTTCCTCCGGGTTGCAGTTACTGGAGAAGAAAAGAGCTTACTCCCTTTTTACTCCCACATACGCGTGTTTGTGTTTTGAGTGTGGAACTACCAAGCTCTTTCGCTTCCTCGTTTCTCTACTCTCGGCATACTCTCCTTCCACGGTAACCTTCCTCGGGGTTGCAGTTACTGGAGAAGAAAAGAGCTTACTCCCTTTTTACTCCCACATACGCGTGTTTGTGTTTTGAGTGTGGAACTACCAAGCTCTTCCGCTTCCTCGTTTCTCTACTCTCGGCATACTCTCCTTCCACGGTAACCTTCCTCCGGGTTGCAGTTACTGGAGAAGAAAGAGCTTACTCCCTTTTTACTCCCACATACGCGTGTTTGTGTTTTGAGTGTGGAACTACCAAGCTCTTTCGCTTCCTCGTTTCTCTACTCTCGGCATACTCTCCTTCCACGGTAACCTTCCTCGGGGTTGCAGTTACTGGAGAAGAAAGAGCTTACTCCCTTTTTACTCCCACATACGCGTGTTTGTGTTTTGAGTGTGGAACTACCAAGCTCTTCCGCTTCCTCGTTTCTCTACTCTCGGCATACTCTCCTTCCACGGTAACCTTCCTCGGGGTTGCAGTTACTGGAGAAGAAAGAGCTTACTCCCTTTTTACTCCCACATACGCGTGTTTGTGTTTTGAGTGTGGAACTACCAAGCTCTTTCGCTTCCTCGTTTCTCTACTCTCGGCATACTCTCCTTCCACGGTAACCTTCCTCGGGGTTGCAGTTACTGGAGAAGAAAAGAGCTTACTCCCTTTTTACTCCCACATACGCGTGTTTGTGTTTTGAGTGTGGAACTACCAAGCTCTTCCGCTTCCTCGTTTCTCTACTCTCGGCATACTCTCCTTCCACGGTAACCTTCCTCGGGGTTGCAGTTACTGGAGAAGAAAAGAGCTTACTCCCTTTTTACTCCCACATACGCGTGTTTGTGTTTTGAGTGTGGAACTACCAAGCTCTTCCACTTCCTCGTTTCTCTACTCTCGGCATACTCTCCTTCCACGGTAACCTTCCTCGGGGTTGCAGTTACTGGAGAAGAAAAGAGCTTACTCCCTTTTTACTCCCACATACGCGTGTTTGTGTTTTGAGTGTGGAACTACCAAGCTCTTCCGCTTCCTCGTTTCTCTACTCTCGGCATACTCTCCTTCCACGGTAACCTTCCTCGGGGTTGCAGTTACTGGAGAAGAAAGAGCTTACTCCCTTTTTACTCCCACATACGCGTGTTTGTGTTTTGAGTGTGGAACTACCAAGCTCTTCCGCTTCCTCGTTTCTCTACTCTCGGCATACTCTCCTTCCACGGTAACCTTCCTCGGGGTTGCAGTTACTGGAGAAGAAAGAGCTTACTCCCTTTTTACTCCCACATACGCGTGTTTGTGTTTTGAGTGTGGAACTACCAAGCTCTTCCGCTTCCTCGTTTCTCTACTCTCGGCATACTCTCCTTCCACGGTAACCTTCCTCGGGGTTGCAGTTACTGGAGAAGAAAAGAGCTTACTCCCTTTTTACTCCCACATACGCGTGTTTGTGTTTTGAGTGTGGAACTACCAAGCTCTTCCGCTTCCTCGTTTCTCTACTCTCGGCATACTCTCCTTCCACGGTAACCTTCCTCGGGGTTGCAGTTACTGGAGAAGAAGAGCTTACTCCCTTTTTACTCCCACATACGCGTGTTTGTGTTTTGAGTGTGGAACTACCAAGCTCTTTCGCTTCCTCGTTTCTCTACTCTCGGCATACTCTCCTTCCACGGTAACCTTCCTCGGGGTTGCAGTTACTGGAGAAGAAAGAGCTTACTCCCTTTTTACTCCCACATACGCGTGTTTGTGTTTTGAGTGTGGAACTACCAAGCTCTTCCGCTTCCTCGTTTCTCTACTCTCGGCATACTCTCCTTCCACGGTAACCTTCCTCGGGGTTGCAGTTACTGGAGAAGAAGAGCTTACTCCCTTTTTACTCCCACATACGCGTGTTTGTGTTTTGAGTGTGGAACTACCAAGCTCTTCCGCTTCCTCGTTTCTCTACTCTCGGCATACTCTCCTTCCACGGTAACCTTCCTCGGGGTTGCAGTTACTGGAGAAGAAAGAGCTTACTCCCTTTTTACTCCCACATACGCGTGTTTGTGTTTTGAGTGTGGAACTACCAAGCTCTTTCGCTTCCTCGTTTCTCTACTCTCGGCATACTCTCCTTCCACGGTAACCTTCCTCGGGGTTGCAGTTACTGGAGAAGAGGCTTACTCCCTTTTTACTCCCACATACGCGTGTTTGTGTTTTGAGTGTGGAACTACCAAGCTCTTCCACTTCCTCGTTTCTCTACTCTCGGCATACTCTCCTTCCACGGTAACCTTCCTCGGGGTTGCAGTTACTGGAGAAGAGGCTTACTCCCTTTTTACTCCCACATACGCGTGTTTGTGTTTTAAGTGTGGAACTACCAAGCTCTTTCGCTTCCTCGTTTCTCTACTCTCGGCATACTCTCCTTCCACGGTAACCTTCCTCGGGGTTGCAGTTACTGGAGAAGAGGCTTACTCCCTTTTTACTCCCACATACGCGTGTTTGTGTTTTGAGTGTGGAACTACCAAGCTCTTTCGCTTCCTCGTTTCTCTACTCTCGGCATACTCTCCTTCCACGGTAACCTTCCTCGGGGTTGCAGTTACTGGAGAAGAGGCTTACTCCCTTTTTACTCCCACATACGCGTGTTTGTGTTTTAAGTGTGGAACTACCAAGCTCTTTCGCTTCCTCGTTTCTCTACTCTCGGCATACTCTCCTTCCACGGTAACCTTCCTCGGGGTTGCAGTTACTGGAGAAGAAAAGAGCTTACTCCCTTTTTACTCCCACATACGCGTGTTTGTGTTTTAAGTGTGGAACTACCAAGCTCTTTCGCTTCCTCGTTTCTCTACTCTCGGCATACTCTCCTTCCACGGTAACCTTCCTCGGGGTTGCAGTTACTGGAGAAGAAAAGAGCTTACTCCCTTTTTACTCCCACATACGCGTGTTTGTGTTTTAAGTGTGGAACTACCAAGCTCTTTCGCTTCCTCGTTTCTCTACTCTCGGCATACTCTCCTTCCACGGTAACCTTCCTCGGGGTTGCAGTTACTGGAGAAGAAAAGAGCTTACTCCCTTTTTACTCCCACATACGCGTGTTTGTGTTTTGAGTGTGGAACTACCAAGCTCTTTCGCTTCCTCGTTTCTCTACTCTCGGCATACTCTCCTTCCACGGTAACCTTCCTCGGGGTTGCAGTTACTGGAGAAGAAAAGAGCTTACTCCCTTTTTACTCCCACATACGCGTGTTTGTGTTTTAAGTGTGGAACTACCAAGCTCTTTCGCTTCCTCGTTTCTCTACTCTCGGCATACTCTCCTTCCACGGTAACCTTCCTCGGGGTTGCAGTTACTGGAGAAGAGGTTACTCCCTTTTTACTCCCACATACGCGTGTTTGTGTTTTGAGTGTGGAACTACCAAGCTCTTTCGCTTCCTCGTTTCTCTACTCTCGGCATACTCTCCTTCCACGGTAACCTTCCTCGGGGTTGCAGTTACTGGAGAAGAGGTTACTCCCTTTTTACTCCCACATACGCGTGTTTGTGTTTTAAGTGTGGAACTACCAAGCTCTTTCGCTTCCTCGTTTCTCTACTCTCGGCATACTCTCCTTCCACGGTAACCTTCCTCGGGGTTGCAGTTACTGGAGAAGAGGTTACTCCCTTTTTACTCCCACATACGCGTGTTTGTGTTTTGAGTGTGGAACTACCAAGCTCTTTCGCTTCCTCGTTTCTCTACTCTCGGCATACTCTCCTTCCACGGTAACCTTCCTCGGGGTTGCAGTTACTGGAGAAGAGGTTACTCCCTTTTTACTCCCACATACGCGTGTTTGTGTTTTAGTGTGGAACTACCAAGCTCTTTCGCTTCCTCGTTTCTCTACTCTCGGCATACTCTCCTTCCACGGTAACCTTCCTCGGGGTTGCAGTTACTGGAGAAGAGGTTACTCCCTTTTTACTCCCACATACGCGTGTTTGTGTTTTGAGTGTGGAACTACCAAGCTCTTTCGCTTCCTCGTTTCTCTACTCTCGGCATACTCTCCTTCCACGGTAACCTTCCTCGGGGTTGCAGTTACTGGAGAAGAGGCTTACTCCCTTTTTACTCCCACATACGCGTGTTTGTGTTTTGAGTGTGGAACTACCAAGCTCTTCCGCTTCCTCGTTTCTCTACTCTCGGCATACTCTCCTTCCACGGTAACCTTCCTCGGGGTTGCAGTTACTGGAGAAGAGGTTACTCCCTTTTTACTCCCACATACGCGTGTTTGTGTTTTGAGTGTGGAACTACCAAGCTCTTTCGCTTCCTCGTTTCTCTACTCTCGGCATACTCTCCTTCCACGGTAACCTTCCTCGGGGTTGCAGTTACTGGAGAAGAGGTTACTCCCTTTTTACTCCCACATACGCGTGTTTGTGTTTTAAGTGTGGAACTACCAAGCTCTTTCGCTTCCTCGTTTCTCTACTCTCGGCATACTCTCCTTCCACGGTAACCTTCCTCGGGGTTGCAGTTACTGGAGAAGAGGTTACTCCCTTTTTACTCCCACATACGCGTGTTTGTGTTTTAAGTGTGGAACTACCAAGCTCTTTCGCTTCCTCGTTTCTCTACTCTCGGCATACTCTCCTTCCACGGTAACCTTCCTCGGGGTTGCAGTTACTGGAGAAGAGGTTACTCCCTTTTTACTCCCACATACGCGTGTTTGTGTTTTAAGTGTGGAACTACCAAGCTCTTTCGCTTCCTCGTTTCTCTACTCTCGGCATACTCTCCTTCCACGGTAACCTTCCTCGGGGTTGCAGTTACTGGAGAAGAGGTTACTCCCTTTTTACTCCCACATACGCGTGTTTGTGTTTTAAGTGTGGAACTACCAAGCTCTTTCGCTTCCTCGTTTCTCTACTCTCGGCATACTCTCCTTCCACGGTAACCTTCCTCGGGGTTGCAGTTACTGGAGAAGAAAGAGCTTACTCCCTTTTTACTCCCACATACGCGTGTTTGTGTTTTAAGTGTGGAACTACCAAGCTCTTTCGCTTCCTCGTTTCTCTACTCTCGGCATACTCTCCTTCCACGGTAACCTTCCTCGGGGTTGCAGTTACTGGAGAAGAAAGAGCTTACTCCCTTTTTACTCCCACATACGCGTGTTTGTGTTTTAAGTGTGGAACTACCAAGCTCTTTCGCTTCCTCGTTTCTCTACTCTCGGCATACTCTCCTTCCACGGTAACCTTCCTCGGGGTTGCAGTTACTGGAGAAGAAAAGAGCTTACTCCCTTTTTACTCCCACATACGCGTGTTTGTGTTTTGAGTGTGGAACTACCAAGCTCTTTCGCTTCCTCGTTTCTCTACTCTCGGCATACTCTCCTTCCACGGTAACCTTCCTCGGGGTTGCAGTTACTGGAGAAGAGGTTACTCCCTTTTTACTCCCACATACGCGTGTTTGTGTTTTGAGTGTGGAACTACCAAGCTCTTTCGCTTCCTCGTTTCTCTACTCTCGGCATACTCTCCTTCCACGGTAACCTTCCTCGGGGTTGCAGTTACTGGAGAAGAAAAGAGCTTACTCCCTTTTTACTCCCACATGCGCGTGTTTGTGTTTTGAGTGTGAAACTATGCCAAGCTCTTCCGCTTAATAATAATAATAATTGGTTTTGGGGGAAAGGAAATGGCGCAGTATCTGTCTCTCATATCGGCGGACACCTGAACCGCGCCGTAAGGGAAGGGATAAAGGAGGGAGTGAACGAAGAAAGGAAGAAAGAGGTGTTGTAGTGGAGGGCTCCAGAATAATTTCGACCACTTGGAAATCTTTAGCGTGCACTGAATCGCACAGACGGGCGCCTTATGGAGTTAAAATGCTAAGGCGCCCGCTTCCTCGTTTCTCTTCTCTCGGCATACCCACCTTCCACGGTAACCTTCCTCCGGGTGGTAGTTACCGTAGAAGGGTACAGCGAGAGTTGAGGAATGCGCAGTCGGTGGGTGGTTGTCACGGGAACCACCCGGATGGATGTCACAGTGGAAGGAGGAGGGAGGTAATGGCGAAAGAGCAGTAATTATTTTCAACATTCTGGGCAAGAATTTTGAATGTTGGAAACTTTTAAGAGAATGTATTGGAAATATTGAAGGTAATGGTCCATTCTTCCGATGTAGAGCAAAATATATCTTTTAAAGTTTATCCATCGCTCGCATGGAGCTTTAAGACAGCCACTGAAAACCATTTTAAAGGGAAAATACAGCGCGAACAGAGACGACTTTCCATCCTACTACACCACTGAAAACCAATAGCCAATGCTTTTGTGGATTGCAAAAACGTTAATAGCAAAAAAATGCAAGCCTGCCAACGGGAGATCTGCGGACATATTGATTGTTACAGTGAAGCCTTACAATATATCATAAAATCGATTTTATACGCTTTTTCCTGTTCAAAACTGTTTTTGTTCAGAACTGCTTTGTTTTGGCTGCATTCTCCATCTGCGGCGGCTGCTACGGAACGCACCGCCCGAAAACAGCCTCAGCGGCCGACTGCAGAGACGTGCTAGGCGAATAACGAGTGTGAGTGCAAAACTTAAAAAGAGTGGTCTATAACTTGTACAATCCTTTCTCGAAATCAAAATTCCTCAACAGCTGCCGCAGAATATCGCATTACGCTGCGGTAACCGTCCACTGACTTCTTTACTATCGCGTAGCCGAGTCTGTGGCACACATGTCTGGGGGACGTTCTGCGCAGCTTCTTTCTCGTAAATCGGACAGTCAATTATTTCACTCATTTTTCCTCCGAGGAACAAACGCCCGTCTGTTTAGCAGTGCAATAACAACCCATCAAAGCTTTTGAGTGCCCAGGAACCCTTGAAAAACTTGTCCTAGTCGCCTAATGCGACAAGCATAAGTTTTGTCTCTATGCAGGAAGCATGACTATAGTACAGATATCAAAGAATGATAATTTTAAAATTCAGCACAGGAGTACAGTCATACCATAGTGAACAAGCATAGAAAAGTGCGTTTTGCGAAACGCAAATTGAATTATAATACCAATAATAAATTATCGGGGCAACAAAGTAGAGGTCTCACTCAAGGCATACCCGCCGCGGTGTCTCAGCAGTTACGGCGCTCGGCTGCTGACCCGAAAGACGCGGGTTCGATCCCAGCCGTGGCGGCGGAATTTCTATGAAGGCGAAATTCTAGATGCCCTTGTACTGTGCGATGTCAGTGCACGCTAAAGAGCCCCAGGTGGTCGAAGTTTCCGGAGCCCTTCACTACGACGTCTCTCATAGCCTGAGTCGCTTTGGGACGTTAAACCCCAATAAACCAAACCATCACTCAAGGCGTGCACACACGAGATGTACATGTACTATTAGGGAAGAAATGAAGGAGGGAGAGAGAGAATAGCCAGGGTATACAACGCCACTGAAGACTATTTGGAACTCTGGGATTCTTCAACGCGCATTCCGCAGCATGCGGGTGTCTTTTGTATTTCGTAATAATGATGATGATAATCATCATCAAACGCAAAGGCCTCCCCCATGTCTCTTCAATTAACCCTCCCCTTTGCCGGCTGCGACCGCCGGACCCCCGCAAGTTTCCTAATCTCATCCGCACACCTAACCTTCTGCCGCCCCCTGCTATGCTTGCCTTCTCTTGGAGTCCACTCCCTTACCTTTAAGGACCAGCGGTTATCTTGTCTTCGCATTGCATGCCTTACCCAAGCCTTGGTTTCCTCTCGGTTTCGACTAGGATGTCATTAACTCGCGTTTGTTCCCTCACGCACTGTGCTCTCTCTATCTCTTAAAGTTACGCCTATCATCATCATTTCCGTAGCTCGCTGCGTTGCCCTCAATTGAAGTTCTATCTTTTCCGTTAGCCTCCACGTTGCTGCTCCGTAGGTGAGTATCGGTAAGATGCAATTGTTATATACTTTAATTTGCTCTTGAGGGATACTGGTAAACTGCCATTTTCATTTTTCCTGCATTAAATGCAGCCTCCGTGGCTGATATCAGCCCCAATATTTCGTAATCCCCATAAGCAGCCCAACCTTTACTTAACCCTTCCTCATGCCTACTGCGGGGACCTTATCCCCGCAAACTTCCAATTCTCATCCGCGCACCTTACCAACAGTTGCTATCCCTTGCTATGCTTACCAACGGTTGTTTTACTTTCGCATTACATGCCTCTCGCATGTGCTGCGCACGCCTTACCCATGCCTTGCCCAAGCCTTGCCCCTACATATTTACTTTCTTGATTTCAGCTAGGGTTTATTCATTCCATTTTGTTGCCTGGCCAACTATGCTGTTCCCGCTGATACTTAAATAGGCCCCGATACTTACGTCGAAGTAGATGTGCACCCCATTTGCCGATCTCGCATCTGATATCTGCGCCATCACATCCGCGTCCATCACCGGGGGCTGACTGAACGACGACATCGCGCCTTGCTTCTGTGGACTTCTGCCGGCAGAGATAGCTCGCCTCGAAAATCAGGGTTGAGGTCGCGAAAAGCCCGCTTGACCTAAGCCTCTATAGAATAATCGATTTCAGCGGTACACTAATTAACTCGGGTTTAGTCCTCAACGGTCGATAGTGCGAGCTGCAGTCTCGTCGAGGCTTCTGAAGGGACTGAGTAGAATCAGTGGGCAGGCCGAAGCTTCCAGAATCAGATCTTGCGGAGGCTACCCTGGAGTTCGTCAGTTGAGCAGCTACAAAACTCCCATTCTTTGTCCCAGTTCCTCATTATGCTGCCAACGGGCAAAAGAGCTACCTATGAGCCCCGGCATCGGCTAGTGGCGTTGCCTGGATCACCTTGGAGCACTGTTCGACAGTTCATATGGCCGCTGCAGGATGCCGCGACAATCGACGTACATCCTATGTTAGGATGGTATACTGTTCCACTCAAGGTTCGCAAAGAGCTCCGCAGCTGGCGTGAGTAAAGACTTTGTGCGATGCGCATTGAGTGACGTAACTTCCGACCATTCTTCCCGGAAAAGAGAAACTAACACGGCTCTGTGAATGCATGAGTTGTTCGCTTTCTCAGCTCGATAAGTCTCGGTACTGTGAATGGGAGGCCGAGCGTTAGGCGTGAGGCACTGTCAGGAACAAACCTTCGATAGGCGGCCTTCATCTGGTAGCGCTTTTTCCCATGAAATATTTGGAGCTGTGCACCGTAGTGACGCCACAAAGCTAGGTTGGACTGTGTTATGTGCCGTTGCGCGATTTCAATCAGTTATATGCAGGCAAGAGCGCATATAACGTTTTCGAAGATTTTCGCTTGTTTGCGCTTCAATATTTCTAAAGCGTTCATTTTATGTAGCTAAACGTAAGACACAGCTTACTACACTACACATTGATACACTACGGAATGCCTAATATTATTTGTCTGTTCGTTTAATCTTATATAGATGCGATAGCACTTAGCCTCGTGCCGGGGGAAAAATATGGGTCGTCAGTCATCAAATGAGCCCATTGGCTCGGGAGAAGTGACCTTACAAGGCTTGAAACAACACCACTTCCGGTAATTCCATCAACATATTCTAATGTTATCCATTGCCAACACTTAACGTAATTAGGTGTCGCTGTGAATTTATTTCTCTTAATACTGCCTAGGCTCAGGAATCAGGAGTGTACATACTCGGGGCGAACAGGGGCGGACATATTCGTTTTCCCAATTTCCTCAATTTTTATTTTAGCCGCTGCTTCGCCGCGGTGGCTCAGTGGTTAGGGCGCTCGACTACTGATCCGGAGTTCCCGGGTTCGAACCCGACCGCGGCGGCTGCGTTTTTATGGAGGAAAAACGCTAAGGCGCCCGTGTGCTGTGGGATGTCAGTGCACGTTAAAGATCCCCAGGTGGTCGAAATTATTCCGGAGCCCTCCACTACGGCACCTCCCTCTTTCTTTCTTTCTTTCACTCCCTCCTTTATCCCTTCCCTTACGGCGCGGTTCAGGTGTCCAAAGATATATGAGACAGATACTGCGCCATTTCTTTTCCCCCCAAAACCATTTATTATTATTATTATTATTATTATTATTAATTATTATTTGAGCCGCTTGAGATAAGTCTGGATGACTTTTCCTCCTGTTTGGATCTGCACCAAACCCTGGCCAAACGCCCACCGTGGGTATGTGCCATCGCTTTTGAGGCAACAACAACGACTGCTTGTTGCTGACAGTCTACAACAAGTTATAAATACAAGAACATGGCACTGCTGAGAAAAGACAACCCGGGAATACCAATAATTCCATTATGTGTTTGCGACATAGCATTCGAAGCTGTTGATGTCTTTGCCGGAAGTGATTAATGGGGATCATGAGCCTCATGTTGCTCTTCCCGAGATGTATCCATGCACCACTTGTCATGGTTAGGAGGTGCCGGCTTCACACAGGCGAGCCCGGTCAGGTGACGTGACTTCCTGCCAGCCAATGAGCATTCTGCGGTCCGGGGAAAGCGCCTGTCCGCCTACATCTGTGTCGTCCGCGTCTCTTTTTTTGCGCTATGTTTTCAAGAAACTGTTACCAACTAGCCCAAACCAAGCTACTGCTGTCCGTTAAGTCGCTGTCCGTCTAGTGACGTCACGTCCATCCAGCCGGTATGATTTGTTCGCTCTGGTGACGTCGCCGATGACGGCACTGCCAGCCAGCCAATCCGGACTTTTCTGGATGACGTGGCCGCTCGCCGCTGGCTTTTTGCCGCGGTGAGGCTTCTGCTATGGCATAAATGAGTGCAGCGGTGGTCGGGGAGGCGGCAGCGCTCTACAAGGGGTTTTGATTAAAGAAATTCTGTTCCTGCACGCAGCGCGCAGTTTCGCAGCGCTCCACATCCTTGCTTTCCGAACCATGGAATTTATGAGAGAAAGAATCGCGTGTAAGAACAGTTATTGGCGCAAAGGTTAGAGCGGTCACAAGATCAGTGGCACGCTTTTGGCTTTAGAAAAGACGTTATTCGAAGGGAAACAGTGTTGAAACCAGTGAGACAGCTACTTAGTAGCGCGCTGGCTGCACGAAGACTTTGCTCAACAAGTTGTCAACGGAACACTAGCACAGTGGATGGCGCGAAATGATGTAAATGGCGGGAGTCACAAACCCTGTCTTGTCGAAATTAAGAAACTTGCTCTAAAACTGCGTGCACTGGGTAAAAAAGTTAGATGTTCGCGATAGTCGGTAATGCGAAATTTCAGCAGCGCAGCTCTTCGCGTATTGTCACGCCACCTGCATGCCACGGTTGTCAGGTGGTGTGTTACTCCGACTACGCCGACGGCGCGAATCCAGGGACGGGTGCATAAGAATAATAATAATTGGTTTTTGGGGAAAGGAAATGGCGCAGTATCTGTCTCATATATCTTTGGACACCTGAACCGCGCCGTAAGGGAAGGGACAAAGGAGGGAGTGAAAGAAGAAAGGAAGAAGAGGTGCCGTAGCGGAGGGCTCCGGAATAATTTCGACCACCTGGGGATCTTTGACGTGCACTGACATCGCACAGCACACGGACGCCTTAGCGTTTTTCCTCCATAAAAACGCAGCCGCCGCGGTCGGGTTCGAACCTGGGAACTCCGGCTCAGTAGTCAAGCGCCCTAACCACTGAGCCACCGCGGCGGGGCAGGGTGCATAAGAGCTGTTGTCACGTTCTTGTGCTGATAACACCCTCTGTCGCACGGAACGCATTGCTGATTTCTTGTTCAACATGACGCGTATGAAAAATTAAGAGACACTTCGGCAATTAAAGTGTTGAGAGGCGAAAGTCGGCCATTCTGTGATAATTTTCACTATGCCGTGACGACTTCCGGTGGATGTGACGCCCCACCGTTCCCGTGGCTATATCGACGTCCGCGCTATTTCGACGCAATTTCGACATTTTTTGTCTGTAAAGTATTAACTAATTTCTCTGCAGTCATCAAACGTGGCTTCTGGGTTCATTTTTTCCTCCTCTATCTGAAGCAATCATTGGTTGTCTCCTATCTTTTTTAGTTCCCGAGTTAACACGTGTGACATTCTCTGTTAACGGACGGTCGACAGTATGAGCCATTAAAGGCCTTCGCCTTAAAACGCTGATATCGCGGGCTATTTAAGCGCCTTTAACTCTCCTACTTTCAGCACGCGGCAGCGAGCGTGGCTGGGCTTGAGCCAGTAGGCAGGCCCGTGCACTTTCCTTTTCTTTCTTCCTATCAGCAACAGCAGTAGCAGTAGTAGCTGCGTCGCTCTCTCCTGCCCGGCTGCCGAGATGGAATGAAGGCATTCCTGACAACCTTTGGTGTTGTCTCTTGCTCGTTGTTCGTCGAATCGCCCAGAAACGTAACAGGGTTTATAGGGTTTAACGTCCCAAAGCAACTCAGGCTATGAGGGACGCCGTAGAGGAGGGCTCCGGAAATTTCGACCACCTGGGGTCCTTTAACGTGCACTGACATCGCACAGTGCACGGGCCTCTAGAATTTCTCCTCCATCGAAATTCGACCGCCGCGGCCGGGATCGAACCCGCGTATTTCGGGTCAGCAGCTGAGTGCCGTAACCACTGAGCCACCGCGGTGGCCTGAAAGTAGACTGTCACTGACTCGAAGAGGCAGTGGGTGGAAATCAGCCAGATTTTTTTCCTCGTAAAAAATTTCAGTCGTAGCAAGATGGATCTTGGTGCGATTGTGAAGCCCGAATTAATGCTCTTAGCCGAAGAGTTGGGCGTAAACGTGACGAAAGCCATGGGAAAGCCCGAGATCATCTCGGCCATTGAAAAGTGTGGCGTGGGAGCCGACGAAATTTTAGAATTTTGGACAGAGGTGCAGAGGAAACGGAAGAAAGAAGAACTTCAGCTAGAAATGCTTAAGCAAAAGGTTAGGAAGGAGGATGAAGCCATGGCGGTCGATGTAGCGACAAAATTGGACATTCGAATCCTCTTGCAGCCCTTCTCTGTCGGGGAGACATATAGGTCTCTACTTAGTAAATTTTGAGCAGGTGTGCAGAAAGATGGACTTCGTGGAGTCGAGCTGGCCACAAAGGATTCTGAGTTTGCTGCCAGCGGAAGTGGCCGACGTTCTGGCAAGGTTATATTCCGTAAAAACCTGCCTACTGAAGAAGTTCAGGCTGTACCCTAAGGTTTCTCGAATAAAGTTTCGAGAGGCAAGGAAAAAGCCAGAAGAACACTGTCGAGTTCGCTCACAAGTTAATGGGCTTTCTAGAGAGTTGGCTCCGTGGTGTATACTCTTATGAGGACCACAAAAAGGTGCTAGCACAGATTGCGCTCGATCAGTCTTTTCTGTTCTATTCCTTCAACCCTGAAGGATGGATTCAGGACAGGACAGATGAAAAAACTTACATGTGGCGGCTGATTACGCAGATCTGTATCGCTCCAGACATGGGAAAAGTTTGATAACGCAAAGCCTAGCTTTGTCCGAAGCCACGAGCGAGGAACGGTTCGTCCGTTATCTAAAAGTGCAGAGTGTTCGACGCATGTTCCATCTTCCAAGGAAGTGTTGGAATCAGACAAGCAAAAGCTAAAAACGAAGTCGTTTGAAACAAGAAAGCTTATTCATTGCTGCAAATGTCACCAACCGGGTAATGTGGCTTCAGGCTGTCGTGTGCCTTGAGTGCCCCAGGTTAACTTCTGCATGGATAAAGCAGAGGACCTGCTTAGGCCATACCTGTACGACATCGAAGTAAAGGGTCAGTCTTGCAAGGCTTTCAGAGACACCGGAGCCACGCACGACCTGGTTCATTCCTCGCTAGTGAAGCAAGACGATTTCGCAGGCGACTGCGTGTGGGTTCTTCAGGCCCTGGAAGATCGTACAATCAGCTTGCCAGTAGCCAGAGTGAAGCTGTAGACGGGCCTTTTGGTGTAGTAGACATTGAGGCAGCAGTGTCCGACGGGGTATGGGGTACCTGCGTTGGCAAGGTGGCACTGCAATTGTTCTATTCGGTGACTCAAAACTGCTTTTGTCAGCCGCTTGGGCCGCTGCAAACGCGAAAACACCTTCTGCGCGATTAGATACCCGCGTTTGGCTGACAGCATTCATTTCCTAGCTTCTCTTGGCGTAGCCCAGATAGCTGACGCACGCCACGTGCGCCTTCGACAGAGCGCGGAGGCTCACGCCAATAAGCGCCTGAAGGTGGCGCGGAAAAGTATACTAATAGTACTACCCAAAACTGCTTGCTCTTCTCGCTAGGCAGTGTGTTATGGCGCTGCAATCGGCACCGCAAACTTCAGCGCAAGTTCCCCATTGCCCAGCTGTCTGTACTACATTCTTGCGAACAGAATGGCAAGGCAGCTCGGTGACTCGATCGGGCGTCTCGCTTGACATGAATCCCGTTCCAGTAGTCACTCACCCCATGACGACAGCGAACGGCCCCGAGCCGCAAACGCTCGCGACGAGGGCATAAGCTGATAGGTGAGATGACGAAATGGCAGAAGCGATTCCGGAGGATATGCTCGAAGAAGCGGACGTAACCACGCTGGTTTCGCCGGAAAGCGCGAACTTCCGTGATCTGGTAAAGGTTGATAAGTCCACGCTTACCAGTGGACAGGCCACAGACCCAACGCTAGGAAAATGTTGAGATAGCCTGGGGAAAAACATAACACTGAATATCTTGTTTTATGTGAAGAACGGCATTATTTATCGCCACTTCAAGGACAAAGGCGGGAATTAAGTATGCCAACTGGTAGTTCCATACAAGTACAGGCGTGACCTCTTGGAACTTGTTCGTAAGGAAGGATGGTGGGGGCACTTAGGAATCACGAAAACGAAGTGCAGGCTATTGGAAGAGTATTATCGGCCGGGTTGTTTCAAGGACGTTTAGGAGTTTGTTCGTGTGACACGTGTCAAAGGACGGGACGACCGAACGAGCGACGACCGCAACAACTCAAAATTCAGGCATTCAGAGAGTTTCATTTGCCGCAAACGAAGATGGGTTTGACGTCATTCACCGGACTGGTAAATTGCTACGATCAGTACATTCCCCGGTTCTCGGAAAAGGCGAGTCCACTAACGGGTGCAAGCGTCAAGCGTTTTGAGTCCCTGATGCTGACATTGATAACTCAGCCTGTGCCGGCCACCCCAGACTATGCGAGGCCTTTTCTGTCTAATGTGACGCTAGCGAAAGGGAAATGGGCGCGGTATTAAGCCAGGAAAACGGCAAGGGGGAAGAACACTCCATTTTGTTTGCCAGCAGGAAGCTTACTTGGAGGGAGGAAGCTTACAGCACTATTGAAAAATAATGCTCTTGCCTGGTGTGGGCTGCCGAGAAGCTTCAATGTTACCTTTTGAGCTCTGAATTTATTCTAATTACTGATCATCGACTGTTCACGTGGCTCCAGCAACTGTCTCAAAAGAACGGCAGATTGCTCCGGGATATGCTTTTGTGGTAAAGCATAAGAGGAGTAAACTTCATGCGACCGCCGACTTCTTAAGTCGGGCGCACGAATAAGTGCGCCATCTAGTGTTCATGTTTCTTTTGGCTCATCTGCATCACTGTAAATAGTTTCATCATGCAATCATTCATGCTTACTTCTTTTTTCGAAATTTGCGCTACTAATATTTTTGGGGGGTGAAAATCTGGTTGCCTTTAGGAAGACTTTTGGGCAGTCTAATGAGGCCAACAGAGGCACTTTCGGTGAACAGATTGGACATCTTGGACACCTCGCTGGCTTCTGTGGGGCTTGATTGTTGTTTGTTTCCCCGTCTGCCCAGCCATCAGCCTCTTTCAGGAATGGGTCACCGGTGGCTTCGGCCGAAGGTTCCAAGGAACACCTTTGGGGCAAACCTTGAATCCTGGGCAGTGCACACCACATCTCTTCGACGGCACGGAGATTGTCACACTTGTCACTATCACTGTCGTCACTGTTGTGTGGGTGCTTTCATCCTTGTGCTACAACCCCCCCCCCCCCCTCTCACCAGATCTCGAAACAGTGTGCCGATGTGCTGGTGCCTTCGTCTGCGGACTCCTCCGCACCGAATCTCGGAAGCAGGATTTCACCTGCGCCGAAGTTGTCGTCATGGCTGTGTTATATGGAGCAACGGTGCTGCACTCACGAACTTCATCATGGTCGACTTGCGACTGCAGGGGAGCTCTTCACAGCGGTTTGTGCCACAGGGGATAACTGGTTCAATTCGCGTTATGCCCTCTTAAAATGGGGAGGAGTTGTTACGTTCTTGTGGTGATAACACCCTCTCTCGCATGGAACTTATTGCTGCTTTCTTGCTCAACATGATGGGTATGAAAAACGCTGATATCGCGGGATATCTAAGCGCCACGGCAGAGCGATACGCGTCGCTCCTTTCTGCCCGGCTGCCGAGATGGCTGTCGAATCGCCCAGAAACGTAACACTGTGGTCTAAAACAACTTTTAATGAAGATGTGCATTCGCTCGAGCAAAAATTAAGCCCTCAAAGCGCGAGAAAAGTTAAGTAAACCAATAGGCTTTCGTCGGCAGCAGTTGTGAATCTAAATGTTGCAGAGGCGTCCGCTTCTCTGCAATGCATGGATGCTTTGGAGCCACGTGATCACGAGCGGTGCATCCCTGACTCCCCCCCCCCCCTCAAACCCCCTCATCTCATTTGCCCCCCTGACCCTCTGCCGCCCCCTATTAAGTAGTACATTCTCTTGGAATATGCTTCATTACCCTTGAGGACTATCGGTTGTGTTAGCTCAACTGAGCGCAGATGAAAATGTTTATTGATCAAAGTGAGTACGAACCCGCCTGCTTGGGGTCTCTAAGGATTCCGCTGGTCGAAGCTCCTACGGCGGCCCTGTTTACGAGCCCTTTCTGGCCTTCGGGGCCAGGAACTGCATAATGAAACTACACCAAGGACCGGGTCTGTGATCGGTCCGCTTGAAGGAGGAGGAGGAAAAACATTTATTAAAGTAGGATACAACTTTTAAAAAAAAGCACTTAACACTTGGCCACGGTCCGCGGCGTACTGTATTTTCCCGCTAGCCAGTCACAAAAGTAAAAGAAATCAGCTTTTTAATGTCTGACTTCGTTAAACAAGCCAGGTATCAAAATTCTAGAGCTTGTAACTTTTTCCTTTTGATTACCTTCTTGTTTAGGTAACAAGCCAAAACGACGGGCTGCTTTTCTGTCATGGAGGAATTCTGTGCTGCGGTCCCGGATGTGGGCGGAGCTTCACTAGCTGCAGACTTAAGTTGCATCCGACTGTGGAAAACTATACTCTGCTCGTCTTCTTGAGTGGAGAACCCTCAGTCCTGGGCTCCACGTGGCGCCCTGGACTCAGGATACAAACATACGGCATGTGTTACAGCAGTGGACACCAACGGGCATGGTCCAACGAACTGCGCCGCGGCAAATTCTGCCCAGTGCTAGCTGCTGCCGGTTTCCTCAACCGAATTCATCATCATCATCATCATCAGCGTCGGTTCGCGTGATGCAGGGGCACGCACCTTCTTCAAAGAAGAAGAAGTCTCGTTCGGGCGAGCGCGTCAACCTCTGTGCACTCCCGCATTTTGATCAGAGAGCGTCTTTCTGGAGGCAATCCACAAGTTCACGCCAGTTTCACGCACCGAAGCTCAGCGTATAACCGCACCTTCGAGAACCCGTGTGCTTTGCCGGAACAGCCGTTCACGATCGGTCCCACTGCGCAGCCGTCCACTGTAGCCCCCTGCTGTTCCGTCGCCGACTAACCGAGCGTCGACGCCATGTCCCGCCATGGCAGTCCCGAGCTCTTCATAGAGGACGACCGGCGTCCGCCCATGCCCCGAGAGCTTCTGCTCACCCTGGCGGGCAGCTGGACTGGCTCGCTGTGCATGGGCTGCACGCTGGGATACTCGTCACCCGCGAAGCACAGCCTGGCCAGCACCTTCAAGGACGGATTGCACGGCTTCGACATCTCCGTCAACGACTGGTCGGTGAAATCCCTGACGTGCTAATCTTCGCGAAGGGTGAAAACTTGGGAGTCTTCTTAACCACATTCTTAAAGAATAAATGCGGTAGCATTTGCAAGTTGGGTCACCCCCCAAACGATTCCAAAGGACCCTCAAAATTTTGGAAGTATAGGCCCACGCCCAGAAAATGGATTAGGGTGGATTAGTTAGGATTAGTGGATAGATTGAGGTAGGTCAGTGGTGGATTATGGTGGTTTAGTGAGCATCGGTGGATTGGTGGCATCATATAATCCAATGGAATGCACTCCAACATTCTAGTCCTCAGGTTTTCTGATTTGGCGGTGCTGACGTTACGACCCTCTCAAAGAATCAATGAATTGCGTTATGGAGAAACCCGATGACTTTTGCAAGGCGACATAAACACTGTCGCGTTAATACGCTAGGCGAATGACGTTTAATGGACTCTGCGGACATATTGAAGTCAGCCCGTATCGATGGATTCTCCTCGTATAAGTGGAGCTGAAACGCATGATACGCTCACGCGCTCTGTGACGTCATCATCGGACTGACTACGCCCACTGCAGGACGAAGACATCTCCAATATCTCTCCAATCAACCTACTCCTATGCCTTGCGGAAATGGGAATTGTGTGTTTTTTGTTTCATAGGCGACTGGGGCTATTATCCCGAGCCAAACAGAAAATACGGGAATCACCATATGCAACATTTGACCAGGTTTGGGAAAGCGGCCGCCAATTTCAGTCCGGAGTGGGTATATAAGCTCTATTACTGCAGGTACGACCCCCTGCTGACCATCGGCGCCGTGCTCGGAGCGGTGTCTAGCGGCGGAGCGACTCAGGCGCTGGGCCGCAAGGCCATGCTCACGGTCATCTCGCTGGGCTTCCTGTCGGGCTGGACGGTCACGTACATGGCCCAGGGCTCCACCTTCCACATCTACTCAGGCCGCTTCATCACCGGCTGCTCCATGGGCCTTATATCGGTACTTTCGCCCGCCTACATCACCGAGGTGACGCTGCCCCACAACCGCGGAACCATGGTGAGAGAGACCTTACGCAACGTCTTGAGTATCATCACAGCCTTGAGTCATCACAAGCCCTCCACATGCCGAAGCTTCGCTGTTGTGATTCCGCTCACCATGGATTCAATGCACCTCCTTGAACTTCCTATTAAAGCGAAAGCTTTACTGGCCGCGAACTTGCGATTTCGCCGTGTCCGCACTCTGAGGAGGCACATGACGTCACAACGCGCGCCTTACATATCTCGGTTGACAACCGAATCGCGCCGTAAAGGACAGGATAAAGGAGGGAGGGAAATAAGGAAGCGCGCGGTTCGGGTGTCCACCAAGATATGTGAGACGGTTGCTGTGCTTGGCGCGCTCGACGCGCCATCTGGCATGACGTCACACCGCGCGGCTCGTCGCCGCCGCCGTTTGGTATGACGTCACACCACGTTCCTCGTCGTTGCGCTCGCCTCCACTCGCTTCGCCAGCTGCGTCGCATGCCTGATAACATGCCGGAGGATTGAAAAGGAGAGCTCGCGTGCGCCGCAATCACAGCTGTGTCGTCTTTAATGCGACAATATAGCTATAGACATCCAGACTAACCTGGACTTGCAGTCAAGATTAACCAAGGCTGACGATGCTATGTCTTAGCTTTCGCTACGTATATCCTGGCATAGCCGAGCTAAGCCGCTGCCAATTTTCTTATCCCTTCCCTCACGGCACGGACCAGGTGTCCACCAAGAGGGGCATAGCAGCTGTGCTATTCTTTTCCCTTTAAAACATTTTAACCTGCATTCTGCAGAAAGTCTTGCATTTCTTTCGAACAGGTACCTGCGGCTCAACGTTTCATCATTGTACCCTGAGGACACTGGAATTTTTTATCATCAGCAGCACCAGCAACTCTATTGGCTGCATCCAGAGCACGACAAATGCCGCTCCAATTGAGTCCCATCAGCTCCGTCTTTCGCCAGCCCTTGTCACCCTGTCTCCATAGGCATACGTATCTCATTTGCGGCCACTTGTTTTCCTTACCTTGGCGCCCACTTTGTTACCCTAAGGGACATGGAGTGATTCGAGGCAATAAAATGAATGAAACATAATAGCCTCTCCCGTACCACTACTGTATCGCGGGTACCTTAAGGGAAAATGGGTTTTCTTTTTGCAACGATAGCTACATTACGGTAGCATTTTGAGCCTTCAGCGTAGCGGCGCTGCCACCCTGTGGCTGCGCTGCAATCTTGTGGCTGCGCCGCCACGCTGTTACGTTGTTGCTCACGTGGTGCGGAGCAGCTGCCGGCGGCGTGGTGCGGTGGCTGATCACGTGGTTCGTCACATGGTTGGTCGCGTGACCAAGTTCCACTCGGCCAGTCTCCGCTTTTGATCTCTCCTTTGAGGCCGTGTTTCGAACTAAGGCAAGCACTTCTGTCTTGTCGACTTTTGGTTGCGAGCAGAATTAAGACCCCGCTCAAGGGTGGTTAATACATTTGGGATCAAGATTACATCACCTATTTGATGAACTAGTTGGAGGGCTGGCTGAGTTTCGCGCTTTTTTGGGAGTGAGTAGAGCAGAGTCTGCCAAGGAGACTCAGCAGCGCGGTTGACGATTTTACTTTCTTGACGAAATCGCCGGAGGTGGCGTCCTGGCTGGCTGCCTTCAGTGCAGGCAATGAAAGAAATAGCCGTGCTTGTTGCCAAGCTTTCGACCGCAAGAAGCGGCAAAGGCCCAGTCAATGTGCAAGTGAAGGGCTAATTGGCTCTATGAGAAGGACGACGGCCATTGCATTGACGCACTGACGTCAGTGGGACAGTGACTTCACTAAAGGCTGCAAATTTGAAACTGGTCAGCGCTTGTGTTGCGCGTCTTTTGTCGTCCCGTCTTCGCGATCGTGAACTCGCCGTTCTCCGGAACAAGTTGGATAAAAGGGCTACGGTGGCGGAGGCAGTGCAGGCTGGCAGACAATGTCAGCCGGGCGTCACCAGGAGAGGTTTGGGGGAGTTTCATGGCGGTGATAGCAATGACGATGGTGTTGACGAAGATGGAGCTGCAAGGTCGGTGCGCTGAAGGAGGCGGCCTTCACTTGCGTAACGATGCAGCATATGATCAGTAAATTGCGGTTGTTGTTGCCCAAGAAGGCATGCAGAGTGTGAGAAGAAAATTAATATGGATTAGCCCAGCTAATCCAGCATATACAAAGCGAAAAGCGAGATTGAGGTCTCCACTGACCCATGGAGCCGATTTTGCGCCTTTCATTTCGTGAAAATGAACGGTGTTTGCAAAGTTGTCAACGCCAATGAACTCTATGAACGCCGTCGGCTCACTTGTTTTGTTTGGTTTTTGATCATTTTGCCACCGTTTAGCAAGGCGTGCCTCTCGTGATTCTGGCGTTTCAGCCGCTTGTCTAGCCTTGCGGTTTTCATATCTTCGCTGCTTTTGAGCCAACTCCCACGCTACCACTTCTGGGTCTTCTTCCCGTCTTTCCACGGGAAAGACGACGGAGGCAGCGCGCGGCGGCGACGACGGCTGCGGCAGCAGCGGCCACCTGCGCTCCGCGTGACGTCACTCGGTTTCGCGCATGCGCAGCTGTGGCAAATCTGTAGTGTGGCTCACGCGAAGCCCGGTGTTGACGAGCCTAGTGAAGCTTTTCGCTTAAAGAAGAGGATGGCACTGGCTCGCAGGGCGGCATGCTACAGTTCGCCATCACAGTGGGCATCCTGTACGCGTACTTGCTGGGCCGCCTCCTGACGTGGGACTTCCTGGCCCTGGCGTGCATGGTTCCCGCCCTAGCGCTCTGCGTCGCCTCCATATTCTGCGTGGAGTCCCCTCGCTGGCACCTGCTGAACGGGAGGAAAGTGAGCCTGCACACTTTGTGAAACTTTCAGCATAATGGCGATGTGACTGGAATAGAAGCCTACACGCACCGACGTGACGTCACTCAAGTGGGAAGGACCTGCGCGGGGCCACCTTGTACGGCGGGACGCGCTCATACTGGTCGCCAGCAGTTGTTATAGCGAGGCAAATGTCTAGCGAATACCAACCCAGAATGTAGTCAACACCACCTAAACTTCACGCCGCGCGAGTGAGATAGGTTTATTTAACCATACTTCATTTATGTAACCATACTGCAGGCTATTACTTTGGCCGTAGCAGGAGGGGCGGGCAGGAGGGCCCTAGCAAGCGAGTGTTCACAACAAAAAGAGGACAAAATTGAGACTGAAAATGCATCTCAAGACCCCTTAGACTGTCAAGAAAGAAATCCAGTTCTTTTATAGTTTCACTTAGAAACGATTGGCGGGAACTAGTTGCACTCTTTTAACATTTTAAGGGGAACCTGCTCTTATTAGAGTTATTACTTGCGAAAATCAGAGCCGTGTAATGTGTGCCGTGTTCAAGTAGTAGAAGCTAGCTCAACAAAATTCGGGAGGTCTACCAGGGTCTTTCCTGAGAACAGTTTATGAACGAGTTCCTCCTTTCACTGCTGGGCACGTAGCCGGCACTATCTGTCGATAGTAGCCAACCCGGCCAAGGGGTCTGTTCTTAGGCCCTGTAGTGGGGCTCTTGCAGTATCTATGAAAATACCAACAACTTTCAGAGGGGTGACGGCGATAGTGCCTCCGACCTACAAGAGATTTTTTGACAGCTGCCGATGCATAACGAGTTCCACAGCATGGCACTGGAGCGAACCGCACTGGGCTCTAAGCTTTTGACAAACGCTGTATGGATTATATTTGATTATCTCTATTCGATACTACCATTATACGACTTTTAGGCCGAATACAATTTTGTCGTTTTTATTACACCTTCACAAAGTGCGACCCACTTCATAGTCATAAACCTACTGAACGAAGATGATCTTTGATTCTCCTAATTCAGCACACCATATCATGACTTTTAGGCCGAATACAATTATGTCGTCAGGAAACTGGCCCACGTCATATCCATAAACCTAAGCTGACGAGTTACCATGCGTATGGAGCTCTTTGGGTGTGATTTCCCTCGCGGCAGAAAAATCTATTATTATCACAGTAGCGACGTAGATGATTTAGGCATGTCTCGTAGGGGTCGCCTACCTCTTCTACACGGTGTTGATGATCTATAGCCCTATCACGATGACGACGCAGGCGGAGGCGCTGGAGTGCCTGCATCGGATTCGTGGCAACCGAGCCGAGGAAGAGTGCATGGCCATCGAGATGGTGTACGTGACTGCGCCCATTCCGCCGGCACACGTGCTTCTGGCCGTGCACGTCAGCTTCCTGCAGCAGTTTTCGGGCATCAACATGGTCATCTTCTATACGTTCGCCCTGTTCTCCGACGCCGGACTGTACATCACTGAGGCCGACTCCTCTATACTCATCGCGTCGCTCCAGGTGATGATGGCGCTCGATACGTCTACTTCTTAGTTCAGCTTTTCACAGCAGTGGCTGCCCGAACGTTTTCTACGGCTTGTGGCGTCGTTTGCTTTAGTAACCGCTTACTAGGCGACGCCAAAACATCCTGCGATTGTATTCAACGCCAGTTCTTTTCCAGCTCGAGAGCATTCGCTCCTTGACGTTACATATCGCGTTACCACCACCTTACCAGTTCCACTGGGTCCGTCCGGTCAATCGGAGCCTCGCCGGATGCATACAAGTCTCAACGTTTTTCATTCGAAGTGACAGCTGTCACTCAGTTTTCTTTTTTTTTCTTGGAGGGCGAGACGTCTCGAAGCTTTCAGCTTTCTTCGCATGGAGACACGGGCGTTTGCTGATGTGTGCTTTATTGGTGATTTTCACGTCCTTGAGGGGGCGCTTCAGTTGATTCAATATGGCGGCGCTATGGTTTACGGCTCCACGGGTCAGCCATTGTTTTCTGATGGAAGCAACCTCGTGGGAGTCAACCAGCCTCTTTCTCGATAGTGTAATAGAGTAAATGCGAAATAATTGAGGACGTTAATGACTGACGCTTAGAAATGGCCGGCTTGAAGGCGGCGCCGCAGACGGTAGGCGCGCGCCTTGGAGGGAATTTACAATCAATGACACTGACGATGAAGAATTTGGTACAGCGGGTGACTGACAAAACCAACAGGTAAAACCCAACGATGTCATATTGCCCTGCTGCTTTGCACAAAATAAGGTAGAAAGTAGAACGCTCTTGCGGGCTAGTTGGTACATTGCAGAAAAAAGGTTAGCACTACGCGAATGAGGTAGATAGAATGAGGTGGTAAAATTGGGCAGTCACTGTCACTTGAGTTTTAACCGATAAAAGGTACACCCTTCTGCGTTCTTTTTTCGTGCTCATGCATTTTAATAACCATTTGCTGCAGTTAATGAAAATAGCTTTATAATCGTATAAAATGCAGAGCGGGACCAATGAGTCCACCTTTTTTTCGTTCTGTATCTTATGGGAGCAGTTAACCATGCACTCTTTGAGCCCTCAAGTAGTTGGTGACACATTTGTTTGAAGACATGCACTGTATGTAAAGCCTCTACGATAACGTTATTTTCGTTCTGTTTCATTCGATTACTTGTCATCCGCCCGTCTGTCTGATTACAGCGACAGTGAGTGCATTGAAAATCGAAGTGCAAAAGTAATTAATGATATGGAATTCGAATGTGTGGCAATGTGAGGACAGTCTTCTGCCCACCACTCCGCTCTGCGGGCGCAGCGTTTTCGTCCATTAACCGCGGAGGGATCTGTGCTGAAGGGAATAACAAAGGGAGTGACGACAAGCCGTATCACTCGGATGTTATTCAGTAACGCGATCGCGTTAAAGGCCCTGATGTGCACAAAATCCGAGTTCGGCGTTTTGAGCGAAAAAATCCCGAGCATGGCTCTGACAAGTGGTGCCCAGAGACGAGCCTAGTAGAGTTACTATGTAGGCCTTGCCAGAGTTTCGAGTTTTTCTCTCTCCACCGCGTAATCACGTGACTGCCAGGCAACCGTGTACCACCGTGAAGCCGGCCCTACAGGGTACTCCGGCCGCATTGCATCACCTCTCGTGGTGGCAGCGTGCCGCGCTGAGGCTAAGTCGCTCGCATTTCTGTTTTGATAGGCTGTGTTCATTTGCTACAGTGAGTTTTCATGCATTTCTTGCTTCTCGCGGGTGTCATCGAAGCCAATACGACAGCTGGGTGTTCTGCTCCGAACTGCGGCAACCGCTCGGAGAGTGGAAAACCGTTTTATTCAGTCCCATGCGGAAGATCCGTGGTTCTTGAATGGTTGCTATGCATGGGCCGCGAAAAGCTGATTTCAAGAGGCGCTAGAATATGCGGGGCAGCTTAGTTGCTTAGATAAGGCAAGCACTGTTACGTTTCGCCTACGACGCGCGGTATAGCCGGCGCGGATGCAACGGACGCCGGGGCTTCGTTCAAAGTGGCGGTCATTTTGGCCCGTTCAGCGCTGCCCCAACGCCTCCCGTCAAGCGCGTCCAGGCAGGTTTCAATGCCACGTGTCTTCGAGTGTGCGTGTGTGTGTGTGTGTGTGCATGTTGGTGCCCACGCTTGTCAAAGCGCGGCAGCCGGGGAGAGGAGCTCCCCAACTGGGAGGCGAGGAGGTCTGACCGGCACCGGCCCGGCTGACGCGACACGTCACGTCTCAACATGTCCGTGCGTCGCCGTCTCGTGCGCTTCATCCCGAGCCGTTCCTTCTTGCCCTCGACTCCGAGGGTATAAAGGCAGCTGCCCCGGACGCCAAAGAGAGACTTCGATTTCTTCCGTCGAGTAACGTGGTCGCCCTGACCGGCTGCTCTTTTGCGATGCTAGAATAAACAAGTTGTTCTGTTGGCAGTCGACTCATCCTTTGCCAGGACCTTCGGATGTTTCCAGCTGTGCCCCAGGCCGCCAGGCCAATGCTACCCTTGGGGCTTGCAACCCATTTGCAACAGCACCAATTTTATATGCACGAAAGCAAAAGTTATATTATTGCAAGTTTCAACAACCGAAGCGAGAACAAAAAAATATGACGAGGATTGCTTGAGGTACTTGAGACTACTTTTGATTTTCAATACAAAGGAGAAAACCGCGTTGCGCACCGCGGTGTTACAACCTTTACGACTCCCCTCCCGCTCTCGTTACTTGACTCCTGCAAAAACGTCGCAGCGCTTCACTGCACAACATGGTTGGCTATGGTGACATCTTCACGCAACTCTGGCGAAGCCTATATAGTACCTCTAGAGCCTTGGAGGCAGGAGGGCCACCTAGGTCACGTGACCTTGGGACGTCATCACAACCTGCCCACCGTAGTAGGTGGCAGTTAATGACTGGTCTCTCGGGAAAAGCAACCTGAGCCGAACAAAGCCCACCGCTGGGAGCACCTGCCATTGCGGGGCAGTGGCGCATCGCTTAACCGCTGCACCACTGCGCCAGGAGGGGTATGAGGACTCCCAGGGATCTATGAATGTAAAACAGAGAATGACTTTCTGCATATATGGGAATTAACCGATTACGTTATGGCGTCATACCCTTAAGGCGTAGCTTAAGTGTCTGACCTTGTGTGAGAGACCACAGATATGCAGGCAACATCCGAAGCTGGTTGGCACCGTGGCGTGGTTGCCGATAAAATGATGGAGGAGGCCATTTCCCCAACAGGCATATATTAGCGCCACGCCGCCGGTAATGTTTCTATCCTAGCGGCGGAAGGCGTGAACTAGGACTTGCGCGCTGGAGCAGTGCTATCTGTGCAGGTCTGTACTTCGGTACGTCACGGTCAGCAGTGCTCCTGTGTCTCGCACAGGTCTTCGCCACGATGGCGGCGGTGGCCGTGATGGACATGGTGGCCAGGAAGCGCATGCTGCTCGTGTCGTCGCACTTGTGTGTCTTCTCGCTGGTGGCCATGGGCGCCGTGGCTTACGTCACCGCTGAGCAGGAGAACCGGGAGCGGGATGTGATCGACCGCTTGCCCGTGCTGCTAGTTGCCTTCTTCATCGTAGGTAAGCGGTGACCCGGTTACTCCCGTCTGCACCTGCCAGTTCGTAAACCTACTCGAACACGCAGGTGGCCTTGCAGCTTGTAAATAAGCAAATTTTTTGTAGCGATGGCTACATTACGGTAGCATTTCGAGCCGTCAGCGTGGCGGCACCGCCACGCTGTCACGTGGTTGGTCCCATGGTGCGGAGCAGCTGCCGGTGGCGCGGCGCGCCGGCGAAACCGAGTGGGGAGGAGTGGAGAGGGGGAGAGGGTAAATCCACGTCCACCGGGAACGAAGATGAAGGAGTGCCCAGGCGAAATGGAGCGGCGAAAGACTGACTTTGCATTTCGACTGAGCGAGTTCCACTCAGCCAGCAGCTGTAGCTATCGCGTCACTCCAGGTTTAACCAGATCTAAACCACAGCCATTTTTTTTCTTAAGAACGTCCGCAGCAGAGACGGCATGATCCAGAACTTTAAAAACACTTATACGCAAAGTCAAGGAATCGCAGAAAGGAGATATCGCACGAGGATTTTAAACGCAGAAAAGGAAGATCTCGCACGTAAAAGAACCCCAGGCGGTCGAACATTTCGGAGCCCTTCACTACGGCGTCCCTCATGGCCCGAGTCGCTTTGGGACGTTAAACCCCCATAAACCAAACGTTCACAAATGGACGGACCCCTGCAGACCCGAAACGGGGTTTCAGAAATTCACAGGGACACCCAATAACACTGTGTTGGCAGTGCGATATATCATACGGAACTGCTGACGCTTTTAAAGAAAACTACGTCACTTCTGGTCTGGTGACATCACTTCCCTCAAGTTAATAAGCGATGTTTATGACCGAGGACACTTTTTCCCAATGAGGCTTCAAGTGGTATTGCATTAAAAATTAGAGACACTTAGTAAGCTCCGCCTCAAAGGTACGACGCGATAGCGTAATGGGATAATTCCCAAATATGCACAAGGTCATTCTCTGCTTTACATTCCATGCCCAGTAATTTGGGGCAAAAATTTTGAAAATTGTAAGATAATTTTACGCTAATATTGAAAGTAATGGTCCAATTCTTCTGCTATGTAGCAAAATCTTTAGTGTTCCATCGGTCGAATCGAACAGTTAAGACTCCCATTGAAAACCAATGGGGAACGCTTTTGACGATAGCAAAAACGGTAATAGGAAAAGAAATTCAAGACTGCCATCGGATGATCTGCAGATATGTTGATTATTATGGTGAAATCTTAAAATTATATGAAAAAATTGCGTCCAGAATTGCTGGGTATGCTTCGGAGTTCTCATACCCCTCCTGGCGCAGTGGTGCAGCGGTTAAGCGATGCGCCACTGCCCTGCGATGGCAGGGTGCTGCCACCGGTGGGGCTTGTGCACCCAGGCTGCTCCGTCCGAGTGCCCAATCATTGATTTAACTGCCACCTACCACGGCGGGAAGTTTGCCGTCTATCCGGTGGGCAGGATACGATGACGCTGCAAGGTCACGCGATCAAGGTGGCCCACTTGCTTCCTAGGTTGCTGTCGGCAGACCGCCTGCCAGAGCCACACAGTGATTTTTCGCCCACAGGGCCGACGCCAACAACATCGAGAGCTGGTTTTCTGGAGAACGGGGCCTTTAAAGGGACTCTAAAACACCTTCTAAGGAGAGCACATTAACTCGCTTAATCACTGCACTGCGTTGCCATGAAAACCACAGCCAAATAATACTCCTCTACACGCAGCAGACGACCCACAATCACGCGTCAAAGTTGGCGAGCCCTTCCCGGCGACTTTTTCATGCTCGCGCCCTCCTTCGTCCCCCGCATCTGCGTATACAAGGTGAGAGGTGGCCATTGGTTAGATTCTTTCAGACGTCAGGCAGCTACCATGGCCGCAGCCAATAAGCTGCTTATCTCCGGCGGGTCGGGAAGCCCCGCTCCCAGAGGGGGTCGGGAAGCCCCGCTCCCAGAGGGGGTCGGGAAGGAGCACCTACCGTCCAGCGTGCAAAAAGTGACGAGAGGGAAAGGCACAAGACGCTGAAATTCAAATTTTAACTACAGATAACTCAGCTTCTACAAAGCGCATTTAAAAATCCTTGCTGGACACTATTCGTGAAGCGGCCTGCTTCAATATCCATGCATGCCGCAAATTTATTAGAACCCCCTTCACAGCTCCTTTAAGCTACCGCGTTAAAATGTAACCGTAGAAGGCATCTCGTGTATGAATTTTCTTTCTCCCTCCTTTGGCACGACACAGGCTTCTCGATCGGGCTGGGTCCCGTGGTGTGGTTGCTGAGCGCAGAGCTCGTGCCCCTGCGCGGGAGCGGCTCCCTACTGTCGATGGTGTGCGCCGTCAACTGGGCGTGTGCGGCATGCGTCACCATCTTCTTCGACCAGGTGCGCGACACGCTGGGCCTGTCCGGCCTGGGCTTCTTCTTCGGCACCATCACGTTCGTGGGCTCGCTACTCGTCACCTTCCTGCTGCCCGAGACCGGCAGGATCACCCTCGAGGAGCTGCTCCAGGAGAACCTCTTCTTCCCCGAAGCGGAGCCTCAGTTGGGCCACAAGCCCAAGTAGAGCCGTAGAAGGCTCCCGCGAAGCCGCGCGCAGCATTTGCTTATTATTGGAAATATTTCCGCACGAACAGTAAATGCAATGGAACGTAGTTATCACGCTAGTCCTTCTTAAAGGCCTCGTTACGCAGAAAATCCGGCGTCGCGGCGTTGTGCGCGAAAAATCCATACCCAACAGACCTGGACCCAAGCAGCTTTGAGGGGGGAACCGTTTATGAACGCCACCTTTTCGAAAAGTATAACGAAGCATTTCACTACAACATTCGATATGTCCGCAGATCACCCGACGGCAGTCTTGCATTTTTTTTCCACTAACGTTTCTGCAAAAGCACTTTCTCATTGGTTTTCTATGGTAGTCTTAACCGTTCTATGCGATCTATAGAAACACTTAAGAGACTGCACATAAGAAGAATCGACCATTACCTTCAATATTTCCATAACTGTGTCTTACAATTTTCCAGTTTTCAAAATTTTTCTCCGAGAATGTTGGACATGCGTGGGCATGGCTCTGGTAGGTCGTCCCCAGAGAGCAACCTACGAGTCAGGTGGGCCACCTAGGACATGTGACCTTTCGACGTTATCACAGCCTCCCGATAGTGAGCAAACTGCCCAACGTGGCAGTTAAATTAATGATTGGTCACTAGGGAAGAGCAACCTGAGTCGCACAAGGCCCACCGCTGGCAACACCTGCCATGGCAGGGCAGTGGCACATCGTTTAACCGCTGCGCCAGGAGTGGTACGAGGACTCCCAGGGATCAAGGAATGTTAAGCAGAGAATGGCCTTCTGATATATGGCAATTAACCGATCCTGCTATCGAGTAATACCCTTAAAAGTGCACTAAAGAGAATTTTCAGCTCGTCTTTTTACCGCGGGAACTCGATCTACACGCTTCAAGCATTCTAAGAAACTTCGAATTATTGTCCTGTGCGGCCGATTTTCCTATTAAATCGAATTAAACGTCCCGACTCCTACGTTTTTTTTTTTTAACTCGCCTACGAAAGGAGGAGTCAACCAACGCATGCAGTGCCTCTCAGCCAGTCGCGTGGCGCCTTGCCGCTCTGCCATCGGCGGAGTGATACATAAAGCAGAGTCCACGCGTATTTTTATTTCCGTGGGCCTAACAGCGCGGCTATGTTGTCTGCGACTGAAACTATGCGCGAAAACCTAAAAAACAAAGCAAGATCAACTTTCTGAAAGGCACTCCACGCGTTGGTTGACTCCTCCTGCTTTCGGGAGCCGGGAGTCCGCGGACGTTTAATTCGATTTAATAAGGAAATCAGTTTCTAAGAATACTTGGAGCGTGCAGATCGAGTTCCCGTGGTAAAAAGACGATCTCAGAATCCTCTTTAGTGCACCTTTAAAGGGCCACTGAAAGGGGTGTTTGAGCTCGGCTCTAAAATGCTTGCACTATGTAGAGTACAGGCTACCGAGCGTCCATGCCGTGTACGAGACCTCAAATGCGAGTGGGAAATTTACAATACACTTTTAAAAATTCTCTTTCGCACCTCGCGGCGAGTGCAGGGCTTTCGCGCGAAACCTGGCATACGACGTCACGTCGTGCAAGGTCCAGTATACAGCACAACATGCAACTCGTAATCACCCACCTCCAAACCGATATGATGTAGTCAAGCCTTTATATCCATTACTGAAGTTTGTCCCATGAGTGATGGTGGCGAATAGGTAATAAACAGTTTCGTTACAAAATAATGGGCCTGTGCACGCAATTTATGGCGAGTACTTTCCATGAAAGTGGTTGCAAAGTCCAAGTCCTGTTCTTGTGGTGAAGAGGTTTTTGCTGGCAACAGTGACCAAATCCATTGTTGTGGCTCTGTGACTACCATGGTATGACTGATCCCAATTGAAGCTTTTGACTGGGCTTTGGAAACACAGCAAGCCTTGTTGCAATCTTAACAAGTGGTGAGGTGGCTGGCTATAAGAGTTGAACAAATTTCAGTTAACCAGCCTACTAATCAACACGTCCTAGCTGCTTTTCGATGTCCACCACCAGTGACAATACTTTCTATACACAAGGAAATGGTTTACTGACTTTTTAACTGGTCACTTTTTCTAGCCGCACGAGTTGAGCTCAGTCCCCTGCATATGGCAAGTACTCTACCATAGAGTTTCGAAATACCATCTAGAGGGAAAGCTGGTGCCACCGTCCAAGCTAATTTCTTGAAGGGCACTTCATCTGCCATGGGAGTGCCACAAAGAGAGAGGTATCTTACTTGGCTTGGCTAGTGTTAGCCCTAGTCATAACTGGGACTGCAGAAATACAAATTCTCGCAAAACATATACTGCAAGGAAATATGCATTTTACATTCAATATGTCCTATAATAAGATATGCTTACTGTACACTGCAATAAATGAGCAGAAAAGCAGATAGGCATAAACGAGCACCGAATTTATCTAGGGGTAAAAAAGGGCTTTTTCATCATGCCACCAAATATAGCCAACCGTCGAAAGCGTTCTTTTGCTTTTAACAGACGTGCCTTTCAAAGCAAATATTCATTCAAAAAAATTTTTACTCCTTAAAATTGTACACTGCAGATGCTTCCGTTTGTGCATTGTGAAAAAACGTTTCATTGGTGTCATCTGCTACTGCAGGTTCGTGTCCCATGTTCATGCATAGGCTATGGTTCGTGCCGTGAGAAACTTGCCCGAACCCTCGCTTTTCTATGAGAAACTAGTTTGCATGTGCTAAGTGCTAGCTCTCACCATGTCCTAGTGCTGCGCTTAGATTTTGCCAAAATATGTATTAGGAAGCTGAAACCTGCCGTACCTGTGACGGCTGTGTTCATGCTGGTAAGTGTGGCATGCGGATATTTGCTTGAATTAATTCATGAATGGAAGTCATTCCTCATTGCAGTGAATGGCTAGCGTCAGGCTTTGAAATGAAGCAAATGCAATCCTCGACGAGTGCGGTTAACATAGTTGCGCTTGTCGAAGTACTTTGCGCTTTTAAAACACAAGTGTCTTGAGACTCCTGTGAGAAATGTGCGGAGTGGCCACAATAGCAGGGTACCGAGTTTTAAATTCACAAGAAGCTTTGTACCCTTCTTTTACCTTTCAATGCACAGCTAGAACAGGTTGCTGCTGAGCAAACCAGCTTGCTGCGTAAATGGCTCCAAGTGACAGGGCAAACGTGCTTCAAGCCGAGCAGGCACCAGACACTATGCTCAGCTCACTTAGAAGCAAGCGCCTTTGGATGCTTTGGATCTCAAATGAACCAAGTGCATAGCTGTATAAATACACCACCTTAAAAGGCGCAAAACATCAATGAAAACAAAACTGAACAACCAAGAAACCATCCGTAGCACAGTCAACAAGCCGCCAGATGTCAATCCGAAGCATCTAACTTCCCGGCATGCCTTGGGCGTCATTGGTGGATAAAATGCACGCTGCCAGCTTTCCCTCTAGTGGTGATTAAAAAATCTGCACTCTACCACTGAAC
>JARKHS020006773.1:0-16974 GCA_030143305.2 Amblyomma americanum
TACCCACCTCTTCCCACAACCCCCATCCCTTCCACCATTTCTCGGAAGTACCAATTCTTAATAAGAGCGGTCCCGGGATCACATCTAAACAGCTGACCAATTTCCGAGAACGATACCTTCCCGTACAAGCCCTGCAAGAGCTATATTCGGGGGGTTTAATCTCAGGCCCATTAAGCCAACACGACACCGTTATCACCAGGGAAGGTCGCTCTTCAAGCTTTCACCTTAACAAAAATGGTTTCCGCGTCAACACAATTAAGCTACCATAAATAATATAACGGTTAGAGCTAATTATCGAACTGTACCGACATTTCGGGTCATGCTAGAGGACGCTTTGCCTGTTAAGCGACCTTTCAAAGTACCAAGGCTCGCATCAAGTTTAAGAATTTCGCTTTACAACATGAAATGACAACGTGTTAGCCCAGCGAGTTCAGTCGCCTCCGCAATTCTTGACCCAGAACTGAAGATGCGCTCGGTATGTGCACAACATATTCATCGGTTGCGGCATTTACTTCCTTCCAAGTACACAGCTCAGTTTACGGAACATTCCCATCAAGAGCGCTTTGGCGAAAACTCCTTTTCTTGAAAACCTGTCCTTTCCTGCGTCTTTGGTCTACGGAAGAAAGGAAGTGATAGTGCATGAGAGCGCGCAACCGATGCAGATGGCATCATGTCTGGCCTATCACGCCTCATAACAATCATTGCAAAAAGCGTCAGCTGCGCATTGCCGTATTTCTCATTGGAATGTCGTGTGCACATGATGCAAGTAGGGATAGAATTGTAATGCGAACGCTATACAAATGCTCGCAAAGCTCGAAGTGAAGAACTCCTGACATTTTTGTGTAAACGATGCAAACCTAAATGTATTTCCGGATGAACTGGTTGCAGCAAAGACTTTTGCTTTAGAAAAACGTTACGCATGCAAGAAGGAAGAGCACTGGAGTATAAAGAAGAAACAGTGCAAATGCGCGCAGCTTCACATGCACTTAGTTCTAAGCCGAAGTATCCTACACCCTGCACTCCAATATATGGGATTGGCAAACATATAGCTCTCACAATGATTTCGTGACAAATGCACAGCTGCAGCGCATTTTCATTTTGAAGCAAAGTATGATGACAGATAATGCGGTGCATCGGCTGACACACCATGCAGGCGAAACCTGGCGCCAGTGGCCCTATTGTAGCGACTATCTTTACAAAAGTAAAGATTTGCTTTGCAAAAATAAAAGAGAATGATACCATAATGAAATTTGGTTCGCAAAAGACGCACTCCTCCTGCTGGTAAAAACACGTTCACAGCGTTCCGACTTCGATGTCCTCATAGCTTGCCACACACGCATATCGCAGCCGAGCGAGCGGTATGGCAAAGCGCGGGGAGCGTTGAATTTGGAACGCTGGCTGCCTCGGTGCCGTTGGCATTGTGTTGAGACACACCAGGCTGCACGGTGTCGAAACACGGCGGCAGCGCTAGCTGGGCGCACTCCAGTAATCACAGAGAAAATGCCTAATAAGCCACGCCTCTCCTGAGGAGGCTTTTCATGCTCAGAAGAAATGCCAGCCTTCGTTAGCTTATTTCGCGCCAGCAGCATGAGCTCCGTGTTCCTGGTAAATTTCTATGGAACCAGCTCGATGAAGTCCGCTAAGCGGGGACGAGGCGCACAGCCTTCCTCACCGTCTGAAGAGGAAACGAGTGTATAAGTGTAGGAGACATATCGACCATCTCCTCTAGGCCTCATTCCCGAGGTAAACGGCAAAGGAGCCATGAAAGAACAGCACATGACAAAACAACATGCGGTAAGACAGCGCACAAAAACAGCACAGCGACAGAACATCACAGTGATAAAACGGCACAGCGACAAAACAGCACAGGGAAAAAACAGCATGGCGACAAAATAGCACAGGAAAAAACAGCACGCGTCGGAACTGCCCGCCGGACAATACGGCGCAGCGACAAAAGAGCACAGGTAAAAAAAACAGCACGATGAAAAAAGAGCGCCGGGAAAAAACAGCACGACGACAAAACAGCACATCGGAGCACGATGCAACGCTGCTGGAAAGGTGAACAATAATAGCCATAACCAAACGGTAAACCACAACACATACGGCAGCGACTTTTGGAGTTAGAAAGGGGGTAAGCATAATATGCGCGATTCTAAATGTGCACTTTTTTTTGGCGGGTAATGCAATCAATAACGCTGAAGAAGTTGGTCTGGAAGCATCGATTCTGCGGGTTGACCATCATCATCCTGAATTCTGGCAAATACGCCCTACGTATGGCTCTGGGTGTACCAAAATTCTCATTTTTCAAAACTCTCGCTCTCGGCAATTGAATCTTCAGGCCATTTCGTTTGGAGCGAGCTACAGAGCCTTCATACACTGAATATATCTAGTATGCGACGCTTAGTTTTCACGACGGCAGGATTGCCCGAGCCGACATTTGCAGATTGTTTGGTGTTTAAACAGGACGCTGCACAGTGGTTGTCTGAGACTGACCGGCGGTTACTTTACTTTGCGAAATGGGCTACACAGCTCACCTGAAAATTAATGCCTCAGCGTGCACTTGCTGAACGTAAATTTGTATTGAAGGTCTGTTTTTCACTTCGAAGAGAATTATCTCAAAACATCAATTTTCGCAACATTTGACCAAGGATACTTTTTTCGCTTAGAAGCCGATTTTATTAAAACACCAGTTTTCGACAAGTTTGACTCTTTTGCTCAGGAACCACAAGAAACACCTAATCTGACAAATAGAGGTGGGAGTCTACTGAAGCTGATTTGCAGAAAAAAATAACACATCAATATGAATTCGAGATTTGCTAAAATTTTCGATGCCTTGGAGCACTCAGCCATCTACGCGGCTTCTCGCTCTCCCTGTCATAACTGGTAGGCTCTTTCGCTATGCTTTGGAAGTCGTTATCGCCACGAATGTGAGCTATGGCCGCTGAGGAACGGGCGAGGGATAGATAACCCGCGAAATAGCGAAATAAGGCGTCAGACGCCATACATACTGCTTAGCAAAAGGAAGCGGCTGCGTGCGGCAGCACGCAATGCATCCAAAACATCCAAGGAAACCGAACATAGCTAGGAAATAATACAAGCTAAAATACCCGGGACATTTGGCCACAGAGCCGGTGCCCCGGGCCATTTTATTCCACAGTTAACCAGATCCTTCTTACATAATACAGAAAGAAAGTAGAACATTGAAGCCAAGTAGGCAAGGACTACATAACCACTAGTTCTGACATATACACAGTTGAAGCAACGCTGTTCCTCAATTAATGAGCCTACCTTGTTTTTTATCGATGAAGAAAACGCACATTCACTAACTCCGAAAGCCTCTGCCGCATGTGTTGTGATTTATCGTTTGCAGTTATGGCTATCATAGTTCACCTCTGCCGCAGAGGTGGCTCAGTGGTTATGGCGCTAGGATGCTGACCCGAAAGACGCGGGTCCGATCCCGGCCGCGGCGGCCGAATTTCGATGAGGGAGAAATGCTAGAGGCCCGTGTACTGTGCGATGTCAGTGCACATTAAAGAACCCCATGGTGGTTGAAATATCCGGAGCCCTTCACTACGGCGTCCCTCATAGCCTGAGTCGCTTTGGGGCGTTAAACCCCATAAACCAAACCAAACCAAACCATAGTTCACCTCTCCTGCAGCGCTGCACCGTACTCTGACGGGCTGTTTTGCGTTTCGTCGCGCTGCTTTTTCGTGCGTTCTTCTGTCTCCGTGCCGTTTTGTCGCTGTGCTGTACTGTCGCAGTGCCGTTTTGTCCGGAGTGCTGTTTTTTTCCCTCCGCGGTTTTGTCGCCGTGTTGTTCTTTGTGCTCTGTTTGACGTGTGCTGTTCTTTCGTGCCCCCACGGCAAAAAGTTCTACAAAAGTACTTTCAGCTTGTCGCATAAGAGAGACCCCGCGATTTTCTAGAAATAGCTTTTTTTCTGTATCTTAGCTATTGAAATTGAGGTATTTTGAACAATGCTGGGCACTGAGATTACGAGTTAACTCAAGCGAACCTTCCAGGTGTCAACTAAGCATAACCTAATCGGCAGAAACTGTAACTGTAAATAAAGACTTGTTTAAATGCAGGAATGCATTACGGCTGCATTCCCGCCAACCGTATTCGCAAATTTTTGTCCGTGCGGTGTCTGTCCGTGTGCCCACACTATTGGAAAACTTGCGGAAATAAGATACCCAGAAGACATTGAAAGAAATCGCGGTTCTTATTTATAGAAGCCCACCCCTCTTGGACGCTATGCTGATGCGCTGACCGCTCAGCCATTGCTGCTTTGATTTTCTTTATTGATATCGGCCACCGCCGCAAAATTGCTGTTGAGGATTCTGTATGGTATATATCTCTACCTAAAAAAGCACTGATGAGACGAATTTTTTACACATGGTCCCTTGCAATAATCCAGGAAGACAAAAAAGGCGATGCAGGAAAAATACAAGGGAAAAACAAGAATGGCAGCAAGCTACATGGTGAAAAGCAAATTACGCGTTAGAAGACGAAGACGAAGCAAAAGGTATAAATGCGCGTGCGCGTCCACGTACCCGGAGCGGATGAGATTCTGATTAATTCTTTAAAATTTAGTTTACACCCACACTGCTTTGTTTCCTCGATTTTCTTTCCCATTTCCGCAAGATCTCTTAACATTCGTGATGTTCTTTTACTCGCAGATTCCTCTATGTTTGTCAGCCGCTTGAGATAAACAAGGCTGAGTTTTTTCCTGTTTGGATCTGCACCAAACACTGGCCAATCCCCCACCGTGGGTATGTGCCATCGTATTCGAGGCAACAACCACAACAACAACAGCGGATGAGATCGAACACCACGAGGAAGGAAGCGATCATGCCGTCCTCTACAGGGTTCTCTCATCCGGGGCTTAGTCAACAGGGCTGGAAGACGCTCAGCTGGCGTTTAAATGGTCCCGTTACCTTCTGCCGCACCTGCAGCAACAGACCTGAAGCTCAGCTGTGACAGCAACGTTTACACGAGGAGATCTTTCGCCAGCAGCGTTTGCGCTGCCGACATCTGCTCCTACGACGCTCTCCAACGCTTTGACGGTCGGCGGCTGGCCAACTTCTCCATGAGCAAAGATTATTCGAACTCGTTTTGCTTGCACTTTTTTCGAGGTGAGATATCAGGAATTAGCATTCCATGATTCAATTTAGCAAAAAAAAACGGCTATTTATCCTTTTGGATCAAACGGAGTCGGAGTGTCTTTCTTAGTTGTGCTTTTCTTTAACCTTCAATCACGCGTTTGTGGCCTTCCTTGTACATGCGCTTGCCGACGCTCGCTCGTGATTGTAATGTGCGAAGTTAGTTCTCTTCGTCTATGAGAGTTTTTTTGCGTGCTTGGTGGTCGCGTTCTGCGCAATAAATGTATGTGCTTGGGTCAACACTGGTGTCCTCGTTCTTTTGTTACCCCTGACGGGCCTGTCCCAAAACATGTGACACCACTGGAACAGAGAATTTTTAACATAACAAACAAATTCGTCTGCGGAAACGCCGGAGACAAGAATTACTGCAAGCAGACATGACGCAAGCTGTCCGTCACCTTTGCAGCCACATGAGTGCTGGCTACTGAAGTCGACAAAACAAGTGCATAAAGAGTTCGTTTAGCCGCATATGAATGCTGGCTCTGTACATTGACAAAGCACGATACAGCAAAGCATGCATTCCTGCAGTACGTTAATTGAGAGGTAGCGCGCATTAGACCATAACTCTTATTACACTGGGAGGTTGCATCTACCAGTCGCACGTAGCTGGCTTACTCCATTAATTAGAACTGGCTTCAACACTACCTCTAAGAGCCATTGCCCGCTCGGATTTCGAAGTCCCCCTTATTATCTTTTTATATTTTCAGCTTTATTCTAAAACGCGAACCGTCTTCAAAGAACCAGTTAAAAGGGGCACATCTCATTACTTTTTTCCGACTAGCCTGCAAGCGTCTTGAACCTGCTGTGCTGCACCTCACCTCTGCGTCATCGATCTGCTACTAAACAATTCGACTTGAGCGATAAACGCATTTATCCTTGCTGCAAAGAACAGTAAACACTTTCCATAGTTTTATTCAAGCCATGGCTGGGCACGACACTTGAAGAATGTATCTTCGGCACGGATACCCGCTACCCTCAAAAATTACATTTTCGATACCGATACCGACACATGATATCGAACCAAAATTGATTTCCGAAAAAGACGCTCAATAATCTTTCGTCAGTAGTTCGCACCCCACCGAAATCACCAATTTTTACGAAGGTGGCAATTTGATTTGAAAGGTTTAAAAATTTCTTCATGGTTTGTAAAATTTTAGTGTATTTATATAGCGCACTGTACATTTTAGTGTTTTAAGATCAAGCCGCAAGGACACCTTTAAGCTCCGATGTAGGCGCAGCTGATTTCGTGAAAATTTGAGCATCGAAATAAAGCCATAATGAAGTTGAAACGATCGCTTCAATAAGCAAGCAGAGTAGAAAATTTTTTTTAACAGATATTGTTCTTCATGCGATCCGGTGTCTGAACACTTAACTACATACGAATAAACTTTAAACTGTTTCGGAAGCTCTCTGATTGCCAAAGTAGTATTTACCAGTTGCCTTTCCCTGTGCTAAAAGGGGCAAGCTCTGCGCGTTTGGGAAAGCCATGTTGTTTATTCAGCACATTAACACACTTCTGGTGTTAAACATTCTTCTTTAAAGGCTAGAAGAAAAACATAACGGCTAAAAGTTTTTATTAGGCAAAACATACCTTTCACTTGTATGATATTTATTCTTTTTTTTTACTGAACGGTAGTAAGTGAAATCATTACCTCAAATCGCCAGTCCGAAAGAGCCCCCAATGCGGCAGTGCTTTTAGCGAAGCAAATGACAAAATCCTCACAACAGGAGAGTAATGGGACGTTGCCATGTTATATACCGAGTGTTTCAGGTGTAGCGCACCAATTGTCACGGGTTCCGTTACCAGCATGCGCCCACACTACACTGAGCCTAAATACGAAGCAGTGGCCCCGCACTCTTGGTGCTAGCTACGCCTAAGGCCAACTAACAAGCCTGAATACGCTGCAAGATCCATCACAGCTGCTCGGTCTCCCCGAGGACACATAATAAACACACACCTACAATTGGTGCAATTGTTGGGCACATCCCCTACCCACCTGGACCTCGGGAGCCTTATGCTGCCCCCTGCATCAACGATGCAAGATGACACTGCCTCAACACCGGCGGCCATTTCCACCACGGTCCTCTGTTCTGGCCTCATCTGGCAGCGTGACCCTTCCCTCTTCAGTAGCATAGCCGGCCAAGATGTTGACGACGGGTTGCCTTCGTACGAACCAGTCAGCAGCTACAACAATTTGGATGACTCCATTAAGCTGAGTAACGTCATCTGTTACCTTAAAGACGTCGCGAACCTCTGGTTTTAAAATCATTAGGCGGACCTGCCAACTTGGCCCGTATTTAAGAAGAGCTTTGCGGAAGTTACATTGAGTCACTAGTACATCGTTGACGTCTGTAAACGTGTCAACCTCGTCATGCCCGAAGCGGACAAGATTCATCACATCCTCAAAAGCACTGCTGACGATGCATTTCTGATGCTTCTCGCGAAGAATCTAACCATCGTCAGTGAGATCATTAAGCTTTGTCAGAACTACGACGAGCTCCGCAAACAGCGGGCTTCTTTGCGGCACTCCTGTGTCTGCGACGGGGCCCTCTCCACACTGGCCCTGGGCGGTCCTACTCCTGAGGACTCCCTTCTGCTTCACCAAATCAAAGCCTTCATTCGCAAAGAGGTCGCTTGCCAACTGTCCCTCATTTCACATTTCAATGACAATGACCCTGCCCGCATGCACCTGGCTCGGATAAATATTTCCCCCTTACCAAGAGCCGTGTAGTGCAGGACCACGTCGCTGATGTGCTGCCGTCTAGCACTGCGCTCTAGCCTGTGACAGCACCACTGACGTACTCCCAAGCAGCATGGCCAGGCCGCGACTTGAACCTCCACCCGATTCCTACGAGGATGTCCCTTTTTTCCATCCACGGCCGTCTGAGTCCCCGTCTCATGCTCCATTCTCAAGAGCCACCCACATCCTACGAATCCTTGGCGTAATGCGGACAACCGACCGAACTGCTACACTTGTGGTCTACCTGACCATGTCGCGCGGCTTTGCCGCCAGCGCCTTCCGCCCTCTCGACCTAATATGCGCTCCTTCCCATACGATGCGGACCCATCCTCGCTGAGAAGGCCGCCCGGTCCGGCCTTTGTGTCCCCAGATCGGCAAATTTACGCTATTTACCGATCGCCTTCTCCTCTTCGCTATTCCCCTTCTCTGAGGCTGCGACGTTCTAACTCCGCCCTTGAGAGAAACTCATAGTCGCAGTTCCGGGGGCAAGAACTGCGCCTGTTTCGAACTCCTGAAGTCCGCCGTGTCGTCCCGCTAATGTAATCGCAGTGTTCGTGGAAGGCGCCGCCGTTCTCACTCTCGTCGACACAGTTGGTGCAGTATCCGTCATCAGTGAAGCCCTCTGCCGTCGACTCCGCAAAATGACCACCCCGGTTTTTGACTTTCCGCCCCGCACCGCCTCCTCACAGCGCATTCATCACTCAGCCGCGTGTTCGGCCCGTGTCCTCAGTTTAATATGTTTTGTACACCATCGTGTTTATTATTCTGTCTCACTGCTCGCATGACATCACCCTCGCATTCGACTTCCTTTCGACTTATCGTGCCGTTATTGACTGCGCCCGAGCAGAAATTGCCTTTTCTCTGCTGTGTGACGCCCCCTTGTGCGACGTACCTACCCATTCTGCCAAACTTCTTGTCACGGCTGATACCTGCATTCCTCTGTTTTGTTGCTGCCCTTATACCACTTTCCTGTGCGAGCGACACTCATTCAAATGTTTTCTTCACGCCTATCGCAGCCACTTTCCGCTATCCCTGCCTCCTGTTTCCTTTTTCTGTTCTCACGATCAGCAGTGGACAAAGTGGGGTTTGCGTCTAGAAACCACCTTCGTACCCGTCAGCCGTGCACCGAGGTGAATGCGTAGGGCGTATTCAAGACCTTGATTTCTGCCTTGCCTACCCTATTTTTGATACCGCTGCTTCCTTCGATATCGATATGTTCAGTTCTTGGGATTTTACGACCGATTCGCTACCCCACGAAGTTTTCCAACGTGCCATTGACGCTGACCTTACGCCCGTGCTACGTGATTATCTCGTCGCCCTCCTACATAACTTCAGTTCTTTCGATCTTCCTCAGACTGCCTTGGGCCGCACGTCTGTCGTTGCGCACACCATCGAAACCGGTACACACTCTCCTCTGCGCCAGTGTCCATTACGTGTGTCGGCTTCTGACCGCAGCGTCAATTCTGATTACGTCGACGGCAAGCTTCGTCGTGGCAACAGGACTTGTCGGGCTAGTTGGTTGATCATAATGCAAGGTTGATCATAAGGCGTCATACAGCCCTCCCATAGTCCCTGTGCGTCTCCGGTTGGGTTGGTCAAAAAGAAACATGGTGCAATCAGGTTCTGTGTTGATTACCGCCGGCTCAACAACAGCACACGCAAGGACGTCTATCCTCTGCCACGCATCGATGACGCCCTGGACTGCTTGCAAGGAGCCGAGTATTTCTCCTCGCTGGATTTGCGCTCAGGCTACTGGCAGGTGACGACGGTGGACGCTGATCGCTCAAAAACTGCCTTCATTACACCTGACGGCTTATATGAGTTATACTTGATGGTTTTTGGCCTTTGCAATGCCCTGGCAGCTTTTGAACGCCTGATGGACAATATTATTAAGGGAATAAAGTGGGAGGCTTGTCCTTGCTACCTCGATGACATCGCCGTCTTTTCTGCGGCTTTTCTTCCCATCTCCTCCGACAGAAGAGCGTCCTCACTTGTCTGACTGACGCTGGGCTTCAGCTGAATTCGGAACAGCGCCGCTTTGCTGCCCGACAACTCATCATTTTAGGACACGTCGTTTCTAAGGACGGTATTCTTCCGGACCCCGCCAAACTTCGAGCAGTTGCCGAATTTCCTAAGCCAACCTCACTGATTCAGCTACGTATCTTCCTTGGTCTCTGCTCGTACTTTCGCCGCTTCATCTTGAATTTCGCCTCGGCCATCGCCCCTCTGACCCAGCTACTTGCCCGCAGCTTCAATATCTCCGCTTGGACGCCGGCTTGCGATGATGCCTTCGACACTCTTCGCCGCCTTTTTGTTTCGTCTCCTATCCTGCGCCACTTTGACCTGAGTGCGCTAACTGAAATTTAGACTCACGCCAGCGGTATTGAACTAGACGCTGTTTGCACCCAACGAAACCTGGTTTCCATAAGTATGCTGTCCCCTACGCCAGTCAGACCTTCAGCAAAGCGGAGACTAACCATTCTGTTACAGAAAAAGAATGTTGGCCATTATTTAGGGCATTGGAAAATTTTGTCCCTATGTCTACGGCCACCCATTGTATATAGTCACCGACCTTCATGTCCTGTGTTAGCTGACTTCTCTGAAAGACCCGTCAGGCCGCCTAGCTGGCGGGGCTCTGCGATTGCAAGGGTATATAATGTTCTCGTCGTTTACCGCTCTGGCCTCAAGCATAGTGATGCGGGCGCTCTTTCGCGCTCGTCGCTACGGAGTTCTTACCGTCTTACCCGCTGTTTGCTTACGACTCGTCTTCGCTTGCCACTGTAGACATGTCCACAGAGTAGCAGAAAGACCCTTGGATCGCCGCTCTTCTAGACTTTCTTTAGAGCCCCACTACACATAAATAGTCCCGTGCACTCCTCCATCTAGCCCGTCACTTTCTATTTGGGACAGCCTGCTCTATCGTCGATATTAGATGTTCGAGGGACAGAAATGGCTCCTAGTCATCCCACGCCACCTACGCATCGAGATTTGTGCTGCCTTCCATGCGGCGGACCCCCAGTGTGCACCCGGCGGCGTTTCGAAAACCTACACGCGCCTGCGTCTGCGGTTCTACAGGGCTGGCATGTACCGCTTTGCTCGCCACTTTGTGCGGCCTTGCCAGTCCTGTCAGCGGTGCAAAACTCCTCCTTACAACTCGCCTGCTTCATTGCAGCCGTTACCCTGTCATGCCCCTCCGTTTGACTGCGTTCGCAGAGACCTATACGGCCGCCTCTTTACACTACCACTGGTCACTTTTGAATTATCTTGGCCGTCGATCATGTCACCCGTTATACCGAAACGTCACCATTGCCGTCTGCGTCCGCCCATGACATCGCTTCCTTTCTTCTAAAGAACCTGATTATTCGTCATGGTGCTCTTCAAGAACTGCTCAGCGACCATGGGCGCATGTTCCTGTCTGACGCTCTTGAGGCCCACCTCAAGGAAAGCCGCATTATCCGCCGAACCGCTGTCTCACCGCCTTGAGATGAACGGCCTGACAGCGTTTTAACCGAACCCTCAGTGACATGCTGGTGATGTACGTCAACGCCGACCACTCCAACTGGGAGCAGGTTCCCTTCGCCACCTACGCTTACAACACTGCAACGCAAACGACTATTGGATTCGCTACCTTATTTCATCTGTACGGCCGCGAGCACCCTGCACAATGGATACTCTTCTTGGCTACCGCCCACACATTTTTGAGTCCACGCCACTATCCGACTCTGCCACGCACGCCGAAGAATGCCGTCAACTCGTTCGTTTACCACGCAGCGCCAGTGGCAGTGGCTTAACTTTGCTAACCCTGGAGTTGAGCGAAAAGCAAAGAGGCCTGCTAAGCGTCTGAGGGTCGTCCATGGCAGCTACGTCCATAGGTGGCTACGTGTCTGCTTCTAGGTCTGTGTTTTCGCTTTTCGCTGTGTTCTCGCGTGTGGCGTGGGTCGGACAGTGCCCTCCGTGAGACCGAATGCTGACGACGCCCCTGCGGAAACATTCCCGGCACGGCGGGCGCATTCTCAAGTGAAAAAACCCAACCGGAACCCTCAGGGGCAAGCTAGGCTTAGCTCGGCGCTGCCGAGCGAGGCCGCGCTACGCGTCTGCATGGATTCTGCGTTGTCGACGACGGCTACGCGGATGCCCGCTATGTTGCCACCTGACGCAGCCTCCACGTCCACGCAATCGTCAGCGCCTCTGGGCCTCCAGCCTGCGCCGTCTTCCGATGCTACGACTTTGGCCTGTGACATGGACTGCTCTACCGCCTCCGTGCCCGTGGCACTCCCTCAAGAAACTGTGCCCGTCGCGCCAGTTCAGTATTCCCACCAAGGGCCGTCACCAGCGTCTGAGCCTCCTCCACAGATGAGTCAAGGCTCTCTTCCGCCTGCTGCGAACTCGTTCCGCGTTACCATCAAGCCTACATTGCGCTTTGATATGACTGCCATTCCTGCCCGGAATGTTCAAGCCACAATTGACCATGCCCTTGGCTCTTCGAACTACTGCGGGTTTGTCGTCCATCGCCCATCGAACACCATCACGGTAAACTTGTCATCCTTGATGGACGCCCAGAAACTTTGCGCAGTTACGCGGATCCCCCTGGATGACAGCAAGCATGTCCCGGTGCAAATATATTTTGCACCTGGTCCTGACACACTCCGCTGCGTGGTTTATCATGTCGACAGCACGAGCCCTCCCGAGGAGGTGCGCGCAAATATTCGCTGCTCAACTCATGTTGTACTGCAAGCAAGGCCTATGGGTCGCCGGGGCTCATACCTGCTCATCCTGCAAGGCCCGTTGACTCTCCCGAAGTACCTTACCTACTACGGTGCGATCGTCAAACCACAGCCCTTCCGACCTCGTCGTATTTTTTGCTATCACTGCCACAAAGAAGGACATATGCAAAATACCTGCCCTAATCCAGCAGTTATGGCCGACATGAATGAACCAACAGCTCATTGTGCCCTGTGCAAATCGCCGGACCATGACATTCGCTCCCCCGCTTGTCCAAAGAAGAAGCAAGCGAAGAAGTTTCACAAGTCGCCTGCAAAAATGGATGTTCCTACAAGTAATCGCTTTGCAGCTCTCGCATGTGACGACAACGACTTCCCTGAACTTCCTTTATCTGAGCCTGCTGCTCACCATACGTCTCCTCGCCAGCGTACATATGCACAAGCGGCTCACCTTCCCGGATCAAATGGTACGCCAAAACGTCCAGTGCATCCATCACATGTGGATACCACAGATGAAGACACAGCTTTAGACAATGCAATCGCGGAGGCTCGCCGCCGACTATACGAACTCACCCAGCGCCGGGAACAGCGTCGTTCTCAATCCTCTCGAAGAATCCTCATAACTCGGGAGCAATCATCAGAGGAATCACCTAGGGTAAGCACTGGCCCACAATCAGGTGCCGACCACCTGTTAGCCGTGACTACCCCGACAGTGGATAAGATATTAGCGCTGATGAAGCAGGTGACATCCCTCATCGTGGAAGCTCTTCGGCCTCGTCATGGATAGCGCATCATCATCGGTGGTGGGGCAGTGGAACTGTCGAGGATTCGCTAATAAGGCCTCTGAAGTGAACATCCGCCTTCGCGACGGAAAGCTGAGGGCATGGGCGTTCCTACTGCAAGAGCATAATGCACTCCCACGCCTTTCAGGTTTCTGCGCATACCATTCACCATCTATCCCTGATCGCCGTTGCACCGCCTCCTCCCTCAGCCCAGGTAAATCTGCAATTTATATTCACAGTTCCGTTCCGCACACACCGCTCGACCTTTCACTGTGGTGCGACACACGTCAAGAGGTTGTCGCCCTTCTCGTAAAACCTGCACGCACACCCCTTATTCTAGTTTCTTTTTATAGTCGTCCTGGCTCCGCATCTCCCAATCTGGGATGGGTTCGTTTTCTACGTTCTACCAACTCGGGTATCCCTATTCTAGTTGGTGGTGACTTCAACGGCGCACATACTGCGTGGGGTTACCCATCGGATTCCTCAAGCGGTTCACACATCCAAGGGAGCTTTTCGGATCATTCCTTTTAACTTTTAAACCACCCGAATACTTCTACCCGCCCACGAGGTGGCCCGTATTCACCTGATTTGACTTGGTGGTTAGGCCCCGGTAACCCTCGTTGGGCTGTTGATTCTGATACTTGGGGTAGCGATCACAGCCCTATTTTTATCTCGCTCACGTCTACGCGTCTACGGAAAATACCCCGCACTGTACGAATAACATCATGGGACTCTCTACGTGCAGACAATCATTTATCTACATTCAACCCCTCTTCAGCACTGTCTACTCTATCTGCTGTTCTCGCTACTCACACTATTACCACTACTCTAAATGAAGACGACCCAAACCCGGACATACATCTCCTGAATCTGTGGGCTCTTCGTCGCCAGGCGGATCTTTACGCTACTCGTCACCCCGATGACCCTTCGGCTCTTCCTACTCTTCACCGCGCTACCGCACGGGCGCGGCGCTATGCAAAGCGGCTAGGCAGGCAACGCTGGGCTGCATGGTGTGCCCGCCTGTCCTCTACGAAGGGCAATCGACATCTTTGGAGAGTGTTTCACGCCATGGAGCGCCCTTCTCAGGTTGCAGATTACACAGAGAGCATTCGCCTCGCGCTCAATGTGGATGAGAACACATCTGCACAACAAGCGGCCCGTCAATTTTTTCCAAACCATGACTGCACCGCTACTTCTCCACCTGACTTATCGGTAACAGAGCCCCCCCATGGAATTACTTCTGACCTCACCATGGCAGAGCTGCTGGCCTCCATTGACCGTTTAAAAACTACTACTACTCCCGGGCACGACGGCATACCTAACTCCTTATTCCGTAACTTGGAAGGGAGGGCTTTGGAAACCCTACTTGATACTTTTAACGAAGTGTGGCTTTCTAGCGTCATGCCGGGAGACTGGAAGCATTCTATTGTGGTTCCAATACCCAAGTCAGGTCAGCCTCCAGTATCTATCTCGGCTCTTCGTCCAATTTCCCTTACCCCTACCATCTGCAGGCTTTATGAAAACATTCTAGCCGCATGCTTATCATGGTAGCTGGAATCCCATAATTGTTACCCAGATTCCCAAATTGGTTTCCGCCCACAAAATGGAACGGAGGACGGCCTTGCTACTTTGGCTGCTGACGTGCTTGACCACTCTCCACAGAGTCACCTTGTACGAACCGTAATCGCTACAGACATAACAAAGGCATATGATAACATCCTTCACTCTGCCATTCTTGCCTCCCTTCAAACTCTTGGTCTCCCTCACCGGTTCCTCCTCTCCATTCACGCCTTTTTAGCAAATCGAACCTTCAGCGTGCGTGTCCACGGAAAGTCCTTTGGTAATTTCACTTCCAATAGAGGAGTGCCTCAGGGCTCCGTTCTCGCCCCCACATTATTTAATGTGGCTTTAATTCCTGTTGTTCGAGCCCTAGAGACCATCCCTTCTATCCGCGTGCTTGCATATGCCGATGATATCACCTTGTGGTGCTGTCATCCAGATGCGTCTATTCATCAGTCGGTCCTTCAACACGCGCTGGATGTTTTGACATCTCGCCTCCCACCTCTGGGTCTAACACTCTCTCCTACTAAATCATGTCTCATTCGAGTTGGAAATAAAGCCGCCTTACGGAAAGCTCCCCCTTTAAATTTTACGGTAAATAATTCTCTGATTCCTCAGGTAGAAACTGTTCATATTCTTGGTCTTCTCCTCCATACATCTTGGACTGGCTCCCCGTGGCTGACAGCCACCCGTAAATCGGCTCACGCTACTCTAGGTCTGATTCGTCGCATTGCCATGCGCTCTGGTGGTGCACGTGCTCATACGGCCCGCCAGCTTGTGCGCTCTATCCTTCAGCCACGGATAGTATATCAGGCTCAATTTCAACGTCTCACCCGCAGACAGTGGGACTCCCTTGAAGCTATCTAATCGTGAGGCTATGCGCGTCATAACATATCTGCTTCGTTTAACACCCATACATGCGCTACAGGAGTTCGCCCAACTTAATACACTCAGTGAAATCATCGACCAACGGGTGGCAAATAGAGCTCGAAAACAGTCTCTCAAACTTCATCGTTTAAAGACACTTCCACCGTGGTCCTATTGCCAGCTCACTGACAATCGCCCCACTCTTTCCCCGTCGGTATCAGCAGCGTATCTGCCTGAAGGGTGCATATTATACACGGATGCATCTCATTCTGCAGAGAGGGGAGTTACTGCTGTGTATAGTCCATTTCATCCGCATCTCAACTCTCGCGCGACGTATACTGCGGATACGTGCACTCCCCTGGCATTGGAACTTCAAGCCATTTACAATGCCATTGCTTCCCTTCCGCTCATTCCAACATTCAATACAGTTCACATTTACACCGACTCCCGTGCCACCCTTAAACAGCTGAAGGCTGTTCGACGAAAGTTCCAGATTTCACAATCTATTCATGTGCTCTGCGCAAAGTATCCATGTCCTGTGCGCATACACTGGATTTGCGGCCATGCCCAGGATCCACATAACATTCAAGCGGATGCTATGACTCATCTTCATACATTAGACGATCCGCCACCTTCCCCTCTTCCCCCAGATCCGTTCCTGTCCCACGTTTCCGATTCCGAAGTTCTGCGCCAGCGAACACGTGCTCTAATTCCTCCGTGTTCGCACCCTCTCCCCCGTAGTCTTACTCGGCAGGAGGAGGTATCCGTGCGCCGGATTCGGGCAGGAGCGGCTCTGACACCATCTGTCCGTCATCGGTGGCGTGCCAAAGATCTGCCACTACCTGACAGGTGCCCTCACTAGCGCTGCACCGGACATATGTGATGTGCGGCACTTGTGGACGTGCCCAGCGACGGCTGCTATCAGAAAACGGCTCCTCAGGGAGGTGGGCCTGCGGTGGAACCGCGAAAGTGACTTCGTGAAGTGGACAATGGACAACCGTTTCATTAACAACTTCTGCGACTACCTCAGCGCAACGGTTCTTTACTCCTTCTTTTAACTTTCAATCCCGTGCATTCCTTCCCCCCTTTCCTTTTTCAACTTATGCCTCATGGCACACTTCTCGAATAAAAAAAAATGCTACA
>JARKHS020006774.1:0-14917 GCA_030143305.2 Amblyomma americanum
TACAATTTCTCAAAATTGTCCAAAAATAAAGAATATTGCCGCGAAGCTTGCTTTTTGTATGGAACCTGCTGCTCTCGCTCGCGGGGCGAACTTTTGGCTCAGTCACCCCCCGGCGCTGCTTCGCTTGGGGGATCTTCTTATCGCGGCAGGCACGCCGCATTATCAATTTTCTGGGACGCGAGACGCGACCAGAGTTATCTCGATTTTTCCTGGCCTCGCGCAAGTGTGCCTACTATGTTCTGGAACTTTCCTTGCCGCCTTTAAAATCGAGCACGGCTAAGAGCGGCGGGCATTCTGTTAGTCGACGACCGCCGAGCACGTTCGCTGCTATCGCCGCCGCTGAGTTTTCAGAGCTGTTCTTAGTGGGCGTAAGCCAGTCTATTAAAGTATTCTTTTACGAGCTGCTCTGTGCCTTCCTCAAGACCGGACCCCAGTCGGTGCTACGTGACCCCGGCGGAGTTCCCGTCACCACCTCGTGACATCTGGTGGAGGTGCGGGGTACATGCACCCAACCCAACCTGGAAGATCCACCGTAGAGAACGAGAGCCAAGAAGATCCCGAGGTACGACACAGCCGCCGTCTTCAAGGCCTGCAAGCTCAGCACGGATTACTACCGGATCCTACTCGACAACGACAACAAGCTCCAGCGCCCACCATGACCGAGCCAGCGACGTCCACCCCTGTCATGCTCCACCAGCCACGGGTGCCTCCAACCTTCCACGGCTACCCTGGCGACGACCCGGAAGATTGGATAGACAACTTTGAGCGCGTGGCTACATTTAACAGGTGGGAAGATGACATGAAGCTCCGCTATGTTTTCTTTTCCCTTGACGGTCCTGCAAGAACGTGGTACGAAAACCACGAGACTACCTTGAAGACCTGGAAATTATTCAAGTCTGAAGTCGTGAAGGCGTTTACCAACATTCTCCGGAAGGAAAAGGCGCAGATGCTGCTGGACTCACGGATGCAGCACCCAAATGAAACTGTCAGCATGTACGTCGAAGAAATGCAGCGTCTTTTCCGCCGAGCTGACCCGAATATGACGGAGGAGAAGAGAACCGGATATCTAATGCGGGGCGTAAAGGAGTCTCTTTTCGCTGGCCTCGTACGAAATCCGCCCAAGACTGTCGCCGAATTCGCCGAAGAAGCGTCAACGATTGAGAAGACCCTGGACGCCCGCACAAGGCAGTACAACCGACCACCGCAGGTCTGCTCCAGCTTTCCGGACACGACGACTACAACCAGCGACTTGCGGGAGATCATCCGTGAAATCGCCCGCGAAGAACTACGCCGGCTGCTGCCATCATCTTCACAACCTCAAGTAGCGAGCCTGACGGAAGTCGTCCGTGAAGAAGTGCGGCATGCGCTTGGCTCCCCTTCTGCGACGACTGAACCTCAAGCTCCAGCCATGAGTTACGTCGCTAGCAGTACGCAAGCCCGCGCCTCGACGTGCCACCCCAAGCCCTATTCGACGTGAGCCAGCAGTGCTGGACCGCCGCCCTCCGGGCCCCGCCCACCCGACCTACGAACAACGTTCGGGCCCAAGGAAATGCGACACCTGGAGAACCCGTGACAACCGTCCGCTGTGCTTCCACTGCGGTGAAGCCGGTCACGTCCTGCGTCACTGCCCGTTCCGACGCATCGGTCTTCGCGGATTCGCCGTTGACGCACCACGACCACGCTTCGGCCAACATCCACAAGAAATCGACGACTACCTGCGCCGCGACGAATACGTGTCGAGCCGATTTTCCCGCTCACCCTCGCCGCGAGCCTCGCGCTTCACGTCGCCCCGCCACAGCTACGCAGCGGCTGTGCGAGGAAGGTCCCCCAGCCCCCGTAGGGGAAACTGAAAACAGCAACCTTAGGAGGTGAGGTTGCTTCCCGGCAAAAAAACGAAGACCCTCCAACGACGAGAACTCACGGCGACGCCGCACCGACGACGACACGACGCAACTTAGAGACCCCCAGGCCACCGACATCGACAAGCCCCTGCAGCCGCAGTCGCAATCACCGACCAAGCCGTGACCCGACGCCGAAAGTTACGTGCAACGCAAGAGCAAGGACTTCCGATCTAGAGGTGACTGTCGACGGCCGAAACGTTACTGCTCTAATCGACACGGGAGCTGACTATTCCGTGCTGAGTGGTTCCTTCGCCGACCGGATCAAGAAAGTGACGACGACTTGGGATGGCCCGCAGATACGCACAGCAGGCGGACACCTCATCACGCCATCAGGAAGGTGCACTGCGAGACTGACTGTCAACGGACACACATATCCGACAGTATTCGTCGTACTTCAGAAATGTTCCCGTGACGTCATTCTGGGGATGGACTTCTTGACACAGCACCGCGCAGTCATCGACCTCAAGTCCAAGTCCATCACGCTTTCGACGGACGAAGCTTTACCTCCGAAAACGACCCCAGAGCAGTCCAAGGCCCTCAGTGTTCTCGATGAAGAACTAACCATCCCACCCCGGTCCAGCGTCATCGTCCCCGTCTGTGCAAGAAATTTCGAAGACGCAGAAGGCATCATCGAGGGAAACACGCAGTTGCTCTTAGACAGACGACTTGGCGTCGCAAGAGGCATCGCTCATTTGCGGCATGGAAAATCCGAAGTACTGGTCACGAACTTCAGCGAAGAATACCGACACCTCAACAGAGGCACTACAATTGCGTTCTTGGACGAAGCAACTGATTTACTGGACGCCTTCATCATCTCCGACGAACCTGCAAATGACAGCCTAAAGCAAGACCATGCTCCCACGTTCGCCATCAACCCAGCATTACCCCGGGACCGACAAGAGAAAATCACCCTTCTTCTTCAAAGTTACAGCGAATGTTTCGCCTCGTCATCAAAGGTGCGACAAACGACGATAGCCAAACATCGAATTATAACCGACGAACACACCAGACCTCTCCGCCAAAGCCCTTACCGCGTGTCGCCGCGAGAACGACAGGCCATCCGTGACCAAGTAGAGGAAATTCTTCGCGACGACGTCATCCAACCTTCGAAGAGCCCATGGGCGGCACCGGTCGTCCTAGTGAGAAAGAAAGACGGTGCTCTTCGATTCTGCGTCGATTATCGGCGACTGAACAAGATTACGAAAAAAAGACGTCTACCCCCTCCCGAGGATCGACGACACTCTGGACAGGCTCTGCCACGCCAAGTATTTCTCGTCGATGGATCTCAAGAGTGGATATTGGCAGATTGAAGTCGACGAAAGAGACCGGGAAAAGACTGCCTTCATCACACCGGACGGACTGTACGAGTTCAAAGTCATGCCATTTGGGCTTTGCTCCGCACCCGCAACTTTCCAAAGGGTAATGGACACAGTGTTGGCAGGCCTCAAATGGCAAACCTGTCTCGTCTACCTAGACGACGTTGTAGTCTTCGCAGCGAGCTTCGAGCAACACCTCCGGAGGCTGAAGGCAGTACTCGACGCAATCAAGTTATCCGGACTTACCCTGAAGCCTGAAAAGTGCCGGTTTGCCTACCACGAACTATTGTTTCTCGGCCACATCATCAGCAAGGACGGCGTGCGCCCCGACCCGCAGAAGACAGCCGCCATTGCCAATTTCCCGCAGCCTCATGACAAGAAGGCGGTTCGCAGATTTCTGGGATTGTGTGCTTATTACAGACGCTTTGTGAGGAATTTTTCGCGCGTCGCGGAACCTCTGACCAAGCTCTCCAAGGCAGACGTACCATTCACATGGAATTCGGCACAAGTGGAAGCCTTCAACGAACTTCAGCGTCTCCTGCAGTCTCCACCGGTGCTAGGGCACTTTGACGAAAACGCCGAGAAAGAAATCCATACCGACGCAAGCAGCTTTGGTCTAGGCGCCGTGCTCGTCCAGAAAAACGAAGGAGTCGAAAAAGTAATAGCATATGCAAGTCGTTCATTGTCGAAAGCAGAAGCGAACTATTCGACCACTGAAAAGGAGTGCCTTGCGATCGTCTGGGCTACATCGAAGTTCCGTCCCTACTTGTATGGACGCCCGTTCAAGGTTGTGAGCGACCACCATGCATTGTGCTGGCTGGCTAACTTGAAGGACCCCTCTGGCCGTCTCGCTCGATGGAGCTTGCGCCTCCAAGAATTCGACGTCACGGTGGTCTACAAGTCTGGGCGAAAGCACTCCGACGCTGACTGCCTGTCACGAGCCCCTGTCGACACACCGCCAAAAGACGATGACGACGACGCTTTCCTTGGACTGCTAAGTTCCATCGACTTCGCACGACAGCAGCAATCTGATCCTGACCTACAGCGCCTGTACGAGTATCTTGAGGGGAAGTCTCCTTCACCTCCTGCCCTCTTCAGGCGTGGACTATCGTCCTACTGTCTGCAACAGGGAATCGTCGTGAAGAAGAATTTCTCACCGAACAAGGCCGCCTACCTTCTCGTCGTCCTGAAGAGCCTTCGGGAGGAAATTCTGCAGGCTTCGCATGACGAACCAATGGCTGGCCACCTCGGGTTTACTCGCACCCTCCGCCGAATCCAAGAGAGATATTACTGGCCTCGTCTATCCTCCGACGTCGCGCACTACGTTAAGAGTTGTCGTGAATGCCAACGCCGGAAAACGCCACCGAAAAGACCAGCAGGGTTCCTGCAGCCGATTCGACCGCCATCAAGACCTTTCCAGGAGGTCGGTATGGACCTACTTGGCCCCTTCCCAACATCAACGACGGGCAACAAGTGGATTATTGTGGCGACCGATTATCTCCCCAGGTACGCAGAAGCAAAGGCCCTCCCGAACGGCACAGCAGCAGAAGTCGCCAAATTCTTCGTCGAATCCATTCTTTTACGACACGGCGCCCCCGAAATACTGATAACAGACAGGGGGACAGCGTTCACGGCGGAGCTAACCCAGGCCATTCTGAAGCACAGCCACACAATTCACCGGAGAACAACTGCGTACCATCCGCAGATAAACGGGCTTACAGAACGCCTCAACAAGACCATCGCCGATATGCTTTCTATGTACGTAGACGCAGAACACAAGACATGGGACGTCATTCTTCCCTTTGTGGTGTTCGCCTACAACACCGCTGTGCAAGAGACCACCCAAATGACACCATTTAGTCTCGTCCACGGGAGGGAGGCCACGACCACACTCGACGCCATGCTGCCCGACGTTACCGACGAATGTAACCTCGACGTCGCCGCCTACCTGCAGCGCGCAGAACAAGCTCGACGACTTGCCCGTGAGAGAATACAAGACCAGCAGCGCACCGACGCCCGACGCTACAATCTTCGAAGACGCGCAGTGCAATACAAGCCAGGCGATAGCGTTTGGGTTTGGACGGCGATTCGCCGCCGCGGACTGAGTGAAAAACTTCTGCGCCGCTATTTCGGCCCGTACAGGATTCTTCGCAGACTGGGTAATCTGGACTATGAAGTCGTCCCTGACGGAGTTACAGCATCCCAGAGACGCCGCACACGCTCAGAAGTTGTCCACGTCGCCCGTCTGAAGCCTTACTATTCGCGCTAATGACTCTTTGTGTTTACATTATGAGTATTTATTTGTATGCTCTGTATCTTTATGTCCGTTATCCCTGTTTTTAAGCATCGGGTCGATGCTTCTTTAAGGGGGGAGTAATGCCGCGAAGCTTGCTTTTTGTATGGAACCTGCTGCTCTCGCTCGCGGGGCGAACTTTTGGCTCAGTCACCCCCCGGCGCTGCTTCGCTTGGGGGACTCTTATCGCGGCAGGCACGCCGCATTATCAATTTTCTGGGACGCGAGACGCGACCACAGTTATCTCGATTTTTCCTGGCCTCGCGCAAGTGTGCCTACTATGTTCTGGAACTTTTCTTGCCGCCTTTAAAATCGAGCACGGCTAAGAGCGGCGGGCATTCTGTTAGTCGACGACCGCCGAGCACGTTCGCTGCTATCGCCGCCGCTGAGTTTTCAGAGCTGTTCTTAGTGGGCGTAAGCCAGTCTATTAAAGTATTCTTTTACGAGCTGCTCTGTGCCTTCCTCAAGACCCGACCCCAGTCGGTGCTACGTGACCCCGGCGGAGTTCCCGTCACCACCTCGTGACAATATACTTTTATAAATTATGCTGGGGAGAGGAGTGACAGTATACTGCGAGAAGAGACACGCCCGCGAGATGTTGGCATCGCATTTTCAGTCCCGGCGAACGCAATGCGGCTTGCCCGAGTCGCCACGCCGTTTATCACACTGTTTTAAGCTCCCTCCCATGAATATAAAGTTTACCCTTTCACATTGCATTCCTTTTTTGCATAAAAAACTTCACATACGCAAAACACTGAAGGCATATTTCGTTCAGAGTGCAACCCCCCAAAATCATTGCATAAATTGTTCACGCCGATTTCCCATCAAGCACCTGTTTTCTGTTTAGTCTACCTTGTTTGCCATGTGATACCTGTTCTTTACTTTCCTGCCTTCCTTTCCAGAATAATATCGATACTAGGGAATCGCCTCATGAAATACCTTGGTCTAGGCTATATTTATGTGGTCATGTGCAGGAAAACTACGTGCATTTCAAGATTTTTTTCCTTTCCAGTTATTTCTAGTTTAATAGTTTACCAGGTCCAATTTTTCTTTATCTACATAGTTTCTCTGGAATATATATAGCTTTTCTTTGTAGCCGTATGGCTGCTCTAGAGTGGAAGCCAATGAGTAATTACACCCCTATTGTTAGTTTCAACTCAGGTGTAGTTAATCAGTGATTGCTTTCGCGATGAGCCTGGCGTATCAAACGCAGTAGTAGCGTTACCATGTACATTGTAGAAACCGCTCTCCCTTAGAGTGACCTGCAAGAATTGCCAAAATCTCAACAACAACAAACACCTCTTCTAGCCGGTTAGCACCTGTGGCAGAGCAAGCGAAATAAGCAGCTCGAAAACCAAAGTTTTATTTCCCAGTAAAGAGGCGCTTTCCTGATGTTTTCAGCATTAAGTATACCGCTTACTTGCAAAACTGCGCCATAATTCCGGTCTTTTGCTTGTTAATACGTCAGCTCTCAGGACGGAAAAATCTGCGCGCCCATCCGAGTTTGCGAAACCGCGGTTAGCAGGTGGGAAAGTAGACATTCGACATCATTAATCGACATCTTTACAGAGGTCTGGAGCACAGACAAAAAGCTGAAGAAAACAGAAGACAGAAGACAGCAGAAGACAGCAGAGAGAGAAAATCCCCTATAAACTTTCAAAAGAGAGGGAACGTGGAGCACGTTATACGAAGACAGTGTTGGAGGCAGTGGCTGGTAAGAGTGAGAGAGTCAAAAGGGGAACAGCGTGCCTACTATTCATAATAGTAATAGTCGCTCATTTAAAATAATAATGAAAAGGGAGGAGATTTTGCCAACCCCGGCATCTCCCATTGCTACGGGAAGCACCTCAGCTGGAGCCGCGAAAATAAAAGGATAGCAGGCAGACTGGAGAAATTTAAATGAAAGACGTGAGAGGACAGGACAAAAGGATAGGAGGTGCGGCTGCTATGATTGGTGAACTGGATCAGGAGAACAAAGCGGGAGTAGTGCGTGTCAGATGACGATAGGTGGACTGGATCACACCACCCACAAGCAGTGCCCGCAGCCCTCAGTGGGAACCGCAGCTGCGTAATGGAGGAACTCGAGTGATAACGATTACTGTGCCCCATAAATTGCATTAATTAGATATATTTTACCGAACAAGGTGTATTTGCTTTCCTTAAACCATTTAGGGGGTAACGCGCTCACTCTCCCCCACTTTCGTTGGGCCGCCAGGCTAGAAAATTATACGGCCGCAGTACCCAAAATTTGGCAACACAGTGTAACACGATACAGTGTAACACAACACAGTACACATCACAAGTTGCAGGGTTTTCTCACGGCATGGCGTTTGTTGCTGTTGAGATTGAAAGATGAAAAGATAATCGCAGGGGCGTGTACACTCGCTAAACTTAAGCAACAGCTGCCAACTGCAGGCGGGGGAAGTTCAAAGGAATGCGATAAGAAAGACTAAAATAAAGAAGAGACGCGCGTAGCAACAACCACGTCCGCAAAAAAGACGACACTAGCTTTAGCAGCATAAGCTTCAGTGGCCAGAGCCCCTGTACCCCAGCCCACAAGGGACCCTGAAATCCACCCTCCACTCTAAAGCGCGGCAGGTTTCCAACCCTCCAAAGCCTCTTAGATTTTCCTTTCGACACGCATACATGCGCAACGTGTTGCTTCAACAATTTGAAAAAAAATTATTGTTGCCCGTTTGTTCTGGCTGTTCATTCACATTATGTGCGAAAATAGCTGTGTCAACTACGGAGAAGTTTATTCCTCATAGTAACAATGTTGCGGAGACCGATTCTCAGACACGACGAATGGGATTGCTGCTCGAGGAAATTTCGTAGGAACTGCGTATACATGGTGGCTAGATTTTCTCGCACAATCGCCTTTCCGTCCTTCAACAGATGTGCTTTTACCCGATCCTCATCAGCTGTTTTTCCCATTTGCATTGCTTTTAAAGTTTTCTTCATCTATCGTTACTGGCGGGGTGACGCACGCTACTGTCTCTACCATTAACATTGACTACTGTATATGTACGTAGAATTCTTCAGCTACTTTAACTATCTTATGCATACTGCTAATTACATTGCCCTTCTTTTTCATAATGAATACATCTGGTTTCTACCTATGCCTAATTTCCTCTTCACCGCTTTTAGGGTACCTCCTTTCTTTGGAGCATGCTCGAGTTTCTCTATATCAAGGTTCCATATGCTGGCTACGTTGCGCTTATATATCAACTTCGATAGCTGTGCCAGTTCAATTCGTGGTCGCTGCAACATAATTTTCGGAGGACCTGCGCATGCTGCTCTACCAGAGTGGGTGCATATTATTAAATCTATTTATTTTGTGTCTGAGAATTCGGGAATTTCCACCTCCACAACCTGTTCTCTTGTATCCGGAAGAATGTATTCATTATCCGTGAATTAATCTCTCTGCGAACTTTACTAGTAACTCCCGCCTGCTATTAATGAAAGCTACACCATGGTCACCTGCCGCCTGGTCTCCGGCCTGCTTCTTGCCCACCTTCGCATTGAAGTCGCCTATCTGCACAGTGTACTGCGATTTCAATTTGTTTATGGCCGATTCATCGTTTTGACAGTAGCTGTGAATAATCTTGTAATCATGGCTGGACGTAAGGTGTGTAGGCCTGCACTATTTTCAAGTTGTTGTTCTTATTAAGCCTAATTACGATAGCTGTCAGCTTCTCGTTAATACTATAGAACTTCTATATGCTGCCAGCTACATCCTGATTGATGAAGAATTCCACCTAGTTCCCGTCTGCCCGCAAATCCACGATAACACATTATGTGCTCGTACCTTAATAATGTATGCGCCTCATCTGTCCTCCCAACGTCACTAAGCCCTATGACATTCTAGGCAGCAGTCAAAATAAAATTAATTTTTCCAGACTGAAACTAGGCGTGTTGATTCATTGAATTGGCTTTCTTGCACTACTTCTGACCTCTTTCCAAGCATTAAGCATTGCAGCAAATTTTTGAAGGTTTAAATGACTGTTTTAGCTGCTCTATTTATAGAGCAGAAAAGCGAGTGCTGCCCATTTCTGGGCTGATTCTAGTATGCCGAACAATTCCGACATATGTGCGGTTCCTACAGTGCAGCCCGCTGTTACAGATATTGGCCATCAGCGCACCACGCAACCTAACTCGCAATGATAAACAAAAGTGCCGAATAATTCGTTGACACCGTAAATGAATATCAGTATAGGCCATTTTGTTTATTTTACATTTGGCAGAACACCTCAGCTTCGATCCTGGCACGCTTCAGCGACAAACAGCAACGTTGTCGGGGTTTGCATCAGGACAAAGAGACATGACCTAAAGCGTGTCAAAAAAGGAAAGCATCGGCATGATGCCTTTGCGTAGACTCCTGCTTTACTCTTGAAGGAATGGAATGTAGTAGATATTTCCAAAGTGTTATACATATTTGGTAACAGCAGCTGTCATATTTTGGTCCCCGGGTGCAAGAATATTCAGGCAGTGTTTTTTTAGAGGCAAACACTATCTCTGTATTGCAGCCCTGAAATTTACTCTGCTTTGTATCTGGGCAGAGTGAAGTACTTTCAAAAAGGACGAGAATCATTACTTTTGGCTGAATACGAGATGAAATCTGTACATGTGCAGTTCCAGTTAGTTGTGGCCATTTAAAAATTGTTTTTTAGATTCCTCTTGGCTGCTCAGCACTCACCGTCTGCAGCATAGCGATTACGAATGACTGCACAGCTTGAACAGACAACGTAAAAATCTTTATTAGGGGCATTTTATGAATGCAAAACGTGGAGAAAACCTGTAATTCTTCCTCCACCTTTCTAGAAACAAAGGCAAAGCATCCCTTCAAGCCACTGTAGTGAACGTACAATTCCGCAGACCCTCGCATATATCGTTTTCGTGTTCAAAAAATACCATGACATCCACTGCAGTGTTAATTTTACTTTAATATATATCTAAGGTAATTTACTCTCTCAAAGCATGAAAATTAAGTGCTAAACCGAAGCCTCTCTATAAAAAACTTACCTTGAACTTCTAGAATCTTGTCCTAACACCGCAAGTAATCTTTTCGTACAAATGTTGCACAACTGAATTACATAAGAGATCTCTTAAATCATCACCACTACCTGTACTTCAGCAATAAGTTGCCTGTCTTTTAACGGCCAGCGTGTGAAGTGAAATGTAAGTACAGAGTCAGATAAACATAATAAATAGCACAGTTCGAGCAGAAATGTTTTACGACACTGTAGGAATCTTGCTCTGACATTTTAAGCTGCGAGTAAAGTAGTTAGGCTTCATGGCATGTTCCCGCACCGTATTAAGTACGCATGAATGTGTTTTAAAAGTGCTCAGGATGTAACACGTGACCAATGTGCAAAGCCGACACGATTCCTATTTTCTACTTTTCATTAGGTACTCTTGCCTAATGTGACGACTTGCACAGAGTATTGCGTATAGATAAGGTTGGAAGGAATACTTCGATTTCTTATGGACGTCAGTCTCGGGAGAAGAACAATAGAAAATAAAGCAGGAAATATCTTTCTTCAGCTTGACACATTTAATGAAAATAGTGAAGACCACCTGCTGCTATACTATTATGTTATTGTGAGGCTGCTTATTCCAAGAATCTTGTCATCGTGTTCAGTTTACCCAGAACACATGAAGAAGAAATATGTTACATGAGGCCTTAATCTCAACACAAACTCTTTCACGTCGCTACCTTTAGGTGACACATTGGATAATTCACTCTGTGTCATCTGAGAGCTTCTCAAGAAAAGATCGGTAAAGGAATGCTGTATCTACTATTTAGTAATTAAAGAAAATTGATGACTAGAATGTGTGAATATTGAAAGCGAGGATCGCCAAGACTTCACTGCAGCGCTGACTTTGAAAATGGAGGCGTAATGGCCTACTCAAGCCTTGAAGATATTTAGGTTTTTGCCTTTTGTGGCGTTGTGCATACAACTTTGATCATGACGTAATTTTAGACCTGTGCAGCCATGCCGCGACGCATGCCTCAAAGCAGCAATACACGTTGTTTAACCTGCTATGGTGCTTGTTTTCTATGTTTAGGCCAAGCGCTCACGCTTTCCAAATGCATCTATATTCCTTAGGAAGCCATTATGGTCTCTTTTGCAAGTATGTTTGGGGTGTGGAGATTAATGAACACCTTCGCCGCTTCAACATCCAATCATGTCGTCATTTAAAGTGCTGTAAAAAAGATATTCTGAAGTTATCTTTAGTTTTTTACACACTGATTTATTTAACATCTTGTAATTCCGAAACAATCAAGAGATAGCTTTTAAATTCGCTTCACGGGTTTCATTTTAAAAGGTGCTAATTTGTATGTTCTAGTTACTCCAATACCTAATATCAAAACTTTCGGTGATTTACAACGTTGCATACTCACCGTCAATAGGAGTGAACTTGTGTATATTTTTCCCAGTGTAACAGGGTGAAGAGCTAAGCTGGAAGTTCCCGCTCCTATGACAAGAAGGAAATTGCGCTTTGCGGTATGTTGATTCTATTGTTGAGAGTTAATCAGATTGTTATTTAAGGTAGTTAGTTGCCTCTGTTTTGCATTCTTTACCAGTTATGTGAGCCTGCTTTCAAACTGCCTTTACTGGCATTCTACGACTGCTATTAATGGTGCGAAATCAATATCAAAATTTTTCAAAGAACTCTACTACAATATGTGTGCGGTGCCGACGTGGTGACATGGAGTAAAATCCTGATGCACAATCCTTTCTTTTGTGGGATTGCACGATTCCCACCGAATTAAGTAAGGGTAATATATAAGCATCACATAGCTCAAACAATACATACACTGTTTATACGGTCGGCATGATGCTTTAGTAAAAAATTGCTGGTGGTTTAGCTCTGGTTAAGTCAGGTCGAAAGTGAAAAGCTACATCTCCCTGGCTACGTTTGTGGTCTAGCGACTGGCGGTCTCCACGGCAGTGATCGCATCGGACAACCATTGCTTTACGCTGTACACATCAAAGTGCAGCGCGGTTTTCTGCTGAACACAATTTGATGCCCGACGCATGCGATTCCAGAAGACGCTTTCTCGCTCCGCTCGGTCAAGATGTGTGACGTCACTGAGGGAACAGGCAGCACACCTGAGATGCCTCCTTTCTTCCTCTCCACAACGTGACGGAGCGCGCATCTGCCGCTCTTCACGGCAGGCGTCGCATCGATCGCACCTAGAGTTCCTCTGAACGCATCAAAGTGCATCGGCGTTTAGTAGTAGTAGTAGTGGTTTATTAAAATAATAAAATCGAAGGGTAATATTTTTGCTAGCCCCGGCATCTGCCATCGATACTGATGCACTTGAGCTGGGGCAGCGGAAATAAAGGATAGTAGGCAGAATGGAGAAATGAAATAAAAGAGAAGATGAGGCAGGAAAACAGGATAGAGAACTATTTAAACAAAACGAAATGTCTGCAGGTTGCGATGTCTGTGCACGTTAAAGATCCCGAAGTGGAAAATTGGATTTTTTAGAAAAGGAAATGGCGAAGCTTCTGTATCACATTTCGGCAGACACCTCTCGGCGGTTTATGCAGAGAACACTTTCACGAATTGCGCATGTGCTGCCTGCAGACGCTTTCCCGCTTGACCGAAAGTTAAGGTTAAAGGTCAAGGTCAAAGGTCAAAGTAGAGATAGTTGGTGTAACAGCCGCTGGTTTCGCTTCTGTAGCTGACGTCATAGTTGGTGTAACAGCCGCTGGTTTCGCTTCTGTAGCTGACGTCATGTGTCGAACCTGCCTACCACCAGTTATGCTAGAGGTATGACCACTAGACCCGCCGCGATGGCTCAGTGGTTAGGGCTCTCGACTACTCATCCGGAGTAACCGGATTCGAACCCCCCTGCGGTGGCAGCGTTTCAATGGAGGCGAATCGAAAAGCTCCCGTCTGCTGTGCGATGTCAGTGCACGTTAAAGATCGCCGGGTGGTCGATATTATTTCGGAGACCTCCACTACGCATATCTTTCGTTTGTTCTTCTTTCACTACCTCCTTTATCCCTTCCCTTACGGCGTGGTTCAGGTGTCTGCCGAGGTGTGAGACAGATACTGCGCCATTTTTGTTTGCCGTGAGACCTGCCGTTTAAAATAGATGCTTTTATAGTGCGCTCAGCTTGAAGGCTCAAGGTAGGTCGTTACACTTTATTATATTTGGAAGGAAAACCCTTAGAGACAAAATGCTGTGCTAAAATGCATTTCGAATACATTGTATTAATTTCGTAATAATTTTGCATATTTTTGTTCCTATGCTTGTATTGGCACACGAATTCTTTCTAAGTATGTGAGGAGTACTATTCTGAACATTCTTACAAAGTGGTCAATAATACATTTTTTTTCCGCTTAGTATATTTATTATACATTAAAAAACTTAAAATTCACAATAAATACAATAAAATATACTCTAAACATACAATTAATACATTAAAACAGGCTAAAATATACATTAAATACATTAAATTTGTACTAAAATATATATTACATACAGTACACTACATTAACAATGCACTAAAATCATACCAATAACAAATTAAAAATATATTCAGTTCAGCACGGCTTACAAAAGGTGTGCAAGTCGGATTCACCGGATAACACTGATCATTGTTATCAACAGCAGAAGTAGTGACTGAACTGTTATTAGCATCAGGAGAAAAATATTAGGTTAGGAAAACCTAAAAAGAATGAAAAAAAATAAGCCCCTGCCTGCACCACTGATGTTTAACAGGCTTAATCTAATATTATAATAAATGAAAAGGCTCGAAGGCAATGGTATACTTTTGCGACCCGTAGGTGGGGAAAGTGAAAAAAAATGCGGGGGTAAAAAGCTACATAGCCACCCACTCACCTGATTTCCCCTGGGATGTAGCGGAAGGGGTTGTACGATGGGTATGAGAATCGGACTTGGGATGGGGTTATGAGAATTGGGCAGGGGCTGGCGACAGGGAGTTTTGGCTCTGATCCTTCATTCGTCTCCACTACATTGCTGGCCTGTCTGGCCAGAACAGGGAGAGCATCAAGATTGCCCAATGGTGCGGCTCCACTCACGGGATGCCCGACCACCCACAAACGCAACGCGCTCCGACCGGCGGAAACAGGCAAACCTAACCCGGGGTCAGCTACCTCGGGTTCCTCCACAAATTTTGAGGGTTTGTTTCGAATCTGCCACCTACACTCCGGAAGTATGTGTTGTGTGCTCCAACCAACCAACCAATCTGTGCTTCCGATCAACCAATCAACCATACATTTATTTTCTCCCATAGCTTGCTCCACGCCTACTGAGGAGGGAGTGTTCTAGGCCGGGCGACCGGGCCACAAACCAAGAACATGGCTTAGCGCGAGATCACCGGCCCTACTCCGCCGGTACTCCACGACATCGACGGTTTTTGCAC